>JACRUU010000018.1:6842009-6849509 GCA_030449085.1 Kryptopterus vitreolus
CAAGAGATTGTATTTTACGGGAATGAACGGAGCGTCTACCGAATCGCGGTACGCGTACGGCTAAGAACATTGGAGGCGCTAGCCCAGTGGTTAAGGTGATGGACTCTGGACCGGAAGATCACGGGTTCAAACCCCACCACCACCAAGTTCCCAGTTAAGGGTTAAGGGCCTTACTCAAGGGCCCACTAGAGGAAGCTTGATGGTAGTGGTGGGATCTTCCCATCCAGAGGACTTTGCTCCCAGCTATGTCCTCCTGCGAGGTGTTGTAGGGTGTAGGGGGAGGGAGGGGGTATCTCAGTAGTCTAAGGCTTACTGATTAAAAGGTCCGGGTTCGAGCCCCGGTATCACCGCCCCCTCCGGTCCTCGAGCAAGACCCTTAACCCTCTGTGCTCCAGGGGTGCCGTCTCATGGCTGATACATGGGATCAATAAAGTATGTAAATAAAAATGACTTTACTGAGGATTGAACGAGGATAAATCTCCCTAATCTGTTACGACACCTTGCCAGTAGAGTGGAGTGTATTTATTTATTTATGTATTTATTTATTTATTTATATATAACAAGTCGAATAACGTTCTCTGAGCAACGCCTGAAATGACGGAAGACAAACAAACAGACAGCGAGCCGCATTCCGACGGTGTTTTATTCATAAACACTTCTCTCTCTTTTCATGCCCTGCCATGTTTAGTCCATCAGGAACGTGGTGTACCAGCATTACATCAGCATGTTTGCGTTCTGGACCATTGCTTCGGCTTGCACGAGGGGATGCGGTGATGCAACATTCCTTGACGATACGATACACGCTAACGTAAAAAATAAATAAATAAATAAACACAGCGAACCCGCAATTCTTGCCCGGGGGCCACAAGGCTCGCGCCGTCATGGCAGTGTACTTAAAATGTGCCGATGATTGACAGCGGGGGGGGATGGAATGTTACAGGATTTCTTCTGACGGTCTTTATCACGCGATAAAGACATGCGCTGTTTACAACGCAACTACGGTGGAAGTCAATCCGTCATGTTCCCGCACTAATGAAATCATTTGGTCCCATTGACGACACCAGGATTCGCCTTAAAAACGCCCGACATCCCGTCCGTCATCTTCACCCCCCCCCCTTCCCCCTTCCCCCCCCACCCTTTTTTTTTTCTTTCCCTGCCTTCATACCCACGGATGGCGTCGTCTACCGTCTCATCCGCTCGCTCGCAATGCTCCCTATTCCCATGTCATTCCATGCCAAATAATAATAATGCATGAGTCAAACACGGGCTTCACTCATCCTCCTCCTCCTCCTCCTCGTCCTCCTCCTCCTCCGTCTGTAATCTCAAGCGCTCGTCTCTCTCTTTCGCCGCCCGTCATTCTGCGTTCGCGCGCTTTCTTCTCACTTCTTAGCCGGTCTTTTTCTAGCCCTCTCTCACATGGTCCACTCCCACCCTCCGCTGCTCTGCTGTCAGCCTTATCTTTTACTCATCACCTACTTCTAACAACAATCATAATAATAATAGTGCTGAAACGGGACTCGGCGGACAGGCGACACAGGCCCCTCAGCCGGAAGCGTCTAACCAAACCCCCCCCACCCCCGCCCCCCATCCTAAACGGGATTAGTCAGGCGCCCAGTGTCTCTTATGTATCTCTCTTAATTAAAAACACAAGCTCTGGAGTGCGCCGGGCTCCGCGGACGCTTCCCGTCTCGGAGATAGTCTGAATTAAAAGCCTGGGAAGTCTTCGCCCGTGCTTCGGGGTTACGAGTACGTGGCGGACGGCGGCGTCGCGCGAAAGAAATTAGGCTTTAATTAGGCTTGACTAATGAAGTGATGTAATATTTCGCGGCCAGACGTGATGACATGAGAGCGGCGCCGTATCAGCAGCGCAGGACGGCTGTGTTTTTCCACACTTTCCCCATCAAAAAAAAAGAAGCTAATTGGGCACCAAGTGACACTCATTGGGTGAAGCTGAGAATGTCCTGATTAGAAAATGAGGGGCTGATCAGGGGGCTGAAGAACTCCTTATTACGGAAGGGGGGTGAGGTGGGGGGGGGGTCCTGATCAGGGGGAGGAATATGAGGAATATTCCGATCAGGGATACTTGAGGAATTTCTGAGAAAGGTGTGAGAAAGGAGTTGAACCTAAATGAGACTTGAACTTCTAATAAGGGGCTACAGAATTCCTGATTAGGGACCGTGGAACTCCTGATAAGGGACTACAGAATTCCTGATTAGAGACTGTGGATCTTCTGATCGAGTGGCTGAGGAATTCCTAATAAGGGACTACAGAATTCCTATTAGGGACTGGAACTAGGGAATTCCTGATTAATGAATCCTAGGGACTACAGAATTCCTATTAGGCCTGTGGAACTCCTGATAAGGGACTACTTGGAAAGAATTGTAGGGACTACGTAAGATGATTAGCCCTTATTAGGACTGTAGGACTGAACGAGGGATCCTGATGAGGGCTGGGACTACTAAGGGAATTACAGCTATTCCTGATTAGGGACTGTGGAACTCCTGATTTCTTAAGGGACTACAGAATTCCTGATTAGGGACTGTAGGGAACTCCTGATAAGGGACTACAGAATTCCAGGGACTACACTGTGGAATTCCGAAATCGGGACTCAGAACTCCAGAAGATTAGGGAGCGTGGAACTCCTGATAAGGGACTACAGAATTCCTGATTAGGGACTGTGGAACTCCTGATAAGGGACTACAGAATTCCTGATTAGGGACTGTAGAATTCCTGGTAAGGGACTACAGAATTCCTGATAAGGGACTACAGAATTCCTTATTAGGGACTGTAGAATTCCTGGTAAGGGACTACAGAATTCCTGATAAGGGACTGTGGAATTCCTGATAAGGGACTACAGAATTCCTGATTAGGGACTGTGGAACTCCTGATAAGGGACTACAGAATTCCTGATTAGAGACTGTGGAACTCCTGATAAGGGACTACAGAATTCCTGATTAGAGACTGTGGAACTCCTGATAAGGGAATACGTTCATTCCGATCAGGGATACTTGAGGAACTTCCGATAACGGACTGAGAAAGGAGTTGCCCTTCTAACAAGGGGCTTACAGAATTCCTGATTAGGGACCGTGGAACTTCTGATCAGGGGGCGGAGGAATTCCTGCTAAGGGACCAAGGAATATCCCGATCAGGGATTGAGGGAGCTGCACTTCTCTCATACACAGATGGATGGATGGATGGATGGATATATATTTAGCTAGCAAATATAGTAGTAGATGCACTTAACGTTTTTTCCTTCTCTGTTGTCCTGAAGAAGATTTCTTTCCCTCCCTCCCATTTCGGAAGTGTCTGGGCAACCATTTCAAAGAGGGAATTTTATACATATATATATATATATATATATATTTTTTTTTTTTTCTTTGCTCTAAATCGTCTCTGCTCATGCCATTTCCCTCCGCGGTAATGCGATCAAAAGGGCGCATATGGACCGAATTATGTGTTGTGTTGAGAGAATGCCAAAATCAATATCCTAACCCGCGGACCCTCGCCGGAGTTTGGACGAGATTTTTTAAAGTGGAATCGAATTAAATTTTGTAGCGTCTCCTGTGCCAAAACAACAAACCCGGCTCATTTGAAGTGCAGGAGTTGAACGGGGGATGAGGGGGGGGGGGGGGTTTGGAAGGAGGAGACAAAACAAAAACATGGCATCTGTACAGGGAGGAAAAAAAAAAAGACTCCAGCTAGAACCCGAGGACGAGCGGTATGGGTTATGGACGTGTATATTTGTGCATCCGTTCCCTCGCTCCGTCCTCTGTCTTTGTTCATTGGTCCGGATGGAAATTGGCTCGGGGATTTCAATCAGATTCGGGTACCTGCGACACCGGTGTCTGCCTCCGGATCGCCTTATTGTCAGAGCCTCGTTGACGACGACACCCAGACAAGCGAGAATGTGAGCGAGCGAGCAAACAAACAAACAAACAAACAGCACAGGGAAGGAGTCCTTGGCCGGCGGAGCGTAAACATGCACGGCTTTCAAACCTGCCCGGACGCCTCAACCTCGGGGTTTTTTATTTTAATATATATATATATATATATATATATATATATATATATATATATATATATATATATATATATATATATTTATTTCCCCCTCTCACAGAAAAGCAAGCGCATAAATCTTTCAGGATCGTGTCATTCCGTATTCAGCCGTCCGTCCAGTACTTCAACCCGTTATTGATCAGCGCTCCCTTTTCCGAGGCTTCTCTTTTTTCCCCTCTCGCAGCATGCGGCCTATTTGCGGCCACAGCGCCAGGTGAAACGGAGCGCCGAGACGGGCGACGCATCCGGCGCGGCGGCGAATCTTACAGCGGGAGCTCATTAGGAAAAGCGCACCCTTCGTTTTTAACGCTGATTAGTTCTTGTTTCGGATTTTTATTTTTTTTTTTACGGATGACATTTAATCAGAAGGTTTTGCTTTTTTTTTTTTGTCGTATAAAGAGAAGGCAATCTGAGGCGCGGTGGCACGGCAGCGGGCGCTCGGACAACTCGGAGAGACGTGTTGTGGATAAGCAGTCATGTTCGGTGCTCGGATCGGGGCGTGATCAAAGGCAAGGGACCCTCAGGGATGTAGCGGTCAGCTGGGAAAGTGCCAACGAGGCAGACGAACAGGCATTAAAACGTCAGCGTGCATCAGGAGAGCCAGACTGAGACGTGACCCCGCTAGACACAATGATACACACTTGTTACTTGCCCAGTCCAGTCACAATCACCACAGCGTCTCCGGAGCGGAGTGGCACAACACAACAGTCCGTTTCCTTCGTCGTTACCCTAAGTTGAAATGGCAGTGTGTACAGGGGGGGGGGGGGGTCATTATCACCGTGGGGCCACATCGGCATAATGGTGTCATGCGTAACTATAATACAGTATACAGTGTTTGATGAGCGACGTCGCCTCGTAACACAATACAAGCAGCGCTTTTTTCCGCCTCGAAGCACAGACAATTTTTTTTTTCGCATCTTTCTTGGAAGTGCCTTGGATATGCGAGGAATAAAAAGGGCCTGCTAGTGGGCCCTTGAGCAAGGCCCTTATCTACGCCTGCCAAATGGCATAAATGTTAATAAAATGTACAAAAACTGTATTAAAAATGTTTAGGGTACGGTGGCTTAGCGGTTAGCACGTTCGCCTCACACCGCCAGGGTCCGGGTTCGATTCCCGTCTCGGCCATGTGTGTGTGGCGTTTGCATGTGCCTCAGGGGGTTTTTCTCCGGGTTCTCCGGTTTCCTCCCCAGTCCAAAAACATGCACGGTAGGTTGATTGGCACCTTGGAAAATTGTCCCTAGTGTATGAATGTGTGTGTGTGTGTGTGTGTGTCCTGTGATGGGTTGGCATTCCATCCAGGGTGTATCCTGCCTTAATGCCCATAGACGCCTGAGATAGAGCACAGACTCCCCGTGACCCGAGGGAAGATCGGATAAAGCGCTAGAAGATGAACGAATGAATGAATGAATGAAATGTACAATGATTTGAAAAACATCAAATTTTTGTTTACCTTGTATTTACAGTATATTTAAATACAGGACCAAATTCAGAACTACTGCTTACCACAATTTTCTTATAAGAGCATGTGTTTTATACTTCTTCACCGTCCCTGCATGTTTACGCGCCCCGTCACATGTTCCTGCTAATTAGGTCATGAATATACACTCGGCTTTCACAGCATCTTTGGGGTTTTTTTAATCTTTTTATTTCCCCATACATTGTTGTCAATTATCGTTATATTGAGTTGTGTACATGTTCACACATTCGCTCCTCGATTCGATCCCACAATCACGATGTCGCCTTAATGGCATTTTCGTCTACTTATATCTGCGCGTAATGTCGTGGAACGTGTTCAAGTTCGCATTTCCGCAGCTCGAGTTGTAGCGGCTGTACCAAGTCTTTTTCTCTCCTCACCAGCCGGTTTTTATATATTCACACAGCAGTCCAAATTAAAACGAGGACAAATAAATAGCCGTCGCAATTAACGTGTTATTTACGCGAAAATCATTGTAGCGCCACCAATTTTAGGCAACTTTTGCAACAATTGCATTTATGCTTGACAGTTTTTAGTTTAAAAAATTATAATAAATAAATACATATAAAAGAAAATTATATGAAATTTTTTTCATATTCTTTTTTTATATAAATAAAAAAAATATAATTTTTTTTATATAATATATATATATATATATATATATATTTATATGGTTTATATATATATATATATATATATATATATATATATATATATATATATATATATATATAAAACCACCGAAATCCAGCAAACAAAAGCGTCCGTGTGGAAACACAAGCAAAAGTTCCGTGTGATCTTCTTCTTGCTCCCATTAGGGCGCGCCAAAGCGATTGTGATTCGCATATTTGGTTTGCCGTCGGATTAAAATGCCTTTAAAAGAATGTTTGGTCTATATGTTGAGTTTTGGTTTCACGAATAATAAACAAACATCCATATTTGTTGATTAGAGGATTAAACACACATGCGCCATTTATTTATTTATTTATTTGTACACGTCTAGACGTAAGCAGCTACTTCCCGTAGCACTACTGAGCCACAATGAGCGCATGGCTTATAAACACCTCGTCGCATCTTCTCTCTGTGGAAAACAGCTGCCGGCTTCCATGCCAGGCGTCCGGATGGGGAGCCGATGCCGGTGGGGGCGGGTGGTGCGATATGGGGCACCCTATATACCCCCCCAACCCTGACTCAGCCATGAATGATTTAACACTGGGATAGCCTGCGACGAAGACGAAGTAAGTCGCAAACTTAATCATCCCGGAACGGCGTTAATCGCGGCTCCCCTGTGGCTTACGAACTTCCCCCCCGACGCGCTCGATAAATCCTATCGGATTCGGCTGGCTGGACCCCCACCCCTAAACGGAACAAAGGGACCCACCCCCCCCCCCCCCCCCCCCCCCCTCGCTCCTGCCGGCCCCTCATCCTCTCGGAATCGGCCCCGTCGCACCTGTAACCCTTGAGCGAAGTTTGATTGCACCTTGCAAAACTGGGAATTGAGCTCTCCAGTTGATCCCCCCCCCCCCCCCCCCACACACACACACACACACACACACACCAATCTAAACACACGGAATGAGTTATAGAGGGACCTCTGGCACTTTATATTTACGACCACACTTTGATACAGACTGATGAGCAAACTCGAGAGTGGCTCTGTAAACCTGATACACACACACACACACACACACACACACACACACACACACACACACACTCCACAAGTGCACCGAACCAGAGGCTGCCTTTTCAAATTCACTTAAGCCCAAAGACAGCTAGTCAATGCTAACATGTGAGGCGAAATAAATAAATAAATAAATGATAAAAAAAAGACAGACCAAGCGTTCTCAGGCACTCCGTTTCGTCTTCAGGGATAAATCAGGGAGGGAAAAGCCAAAAAAAAACGAGTGAAAGAACAAGGCGGAGAGATGGAAAGAAAACGCCACACTTTCCCCGGCTTATTTACA
>JACRUU010000018.1:6852009-6939509 GCA_030449085.1 Kryptopterus vitreolus
GTTACGGACCTAGTCTAGACGGTAACAGTCTGAGTCTGGGGTTGGTTTTGTATACAGTTTTGTATCCATTGTTTCTCGTCAGGATTCTGTCCAATTTGACACCGATTTGGCTTTAGGATGCGTCTACATTTAATCCGGGTCAAATTCTCCATTGGTCTGATTCTAATCCGGGTCAGATTTTGAGTTTCCATAGAATCTGCTTTAAAAAACAAAAACATTGCGATGGTCTCGTTCTAAACCAGGTCAGGCTTTGAGTCAAGGTCAAATTCTGTATCATCTAATTTACATCTAACCTAGTTTCAATTCTGCAAGATTTAATCCGGGCCTAAATTTTAGTTTCCATTAAAACCGAGGTCAAATTCTGTATGATCTCTTTCTAATCTGGGTCTAAATTTGAGTCTACATTTGACCTAGGTCAAATTCTGCATAATCTCATTCTAATCTGGGTCTAAATTTGAGTCTCCATTTGAGATAGGTCAAATTCTGCAAGATCCCATTTTAATCTGGGTCTAAATTTGAGTCTACATATAATTGAGGTCAAATTCTGTATGATATTTTTCTAATCTGGGTCTAAATTTCAGTCTACATTTGACCTTGATTAAACTCTGCATAATCTCATTCTAATCTGGGTCTAAATTTCAGTCTACATTTGACCTTGATTAAACACTGCATAATCTCATTCTAATCTGGGTCTAAATTTCAGTCTACATTTGACCTTGATTAAACTCTGCATAATCTCATTCTAATCTGGGTATAAATTTCAGTCTACATTTGACCTTGATTAAACACTGCATAATCTCATTCTAATCTGGGTCTAAATTTCAGTCTACATTTGACCTCGGTCAAACTCTGCAACAATCCCATTTTAATCCGGGTTCTGATTTTGAATTCTGCATGACCTCATTCCAATCTGTTTCTGAATAAGAGTCTAAATCCAAGCCAAGACATATTCTATATGCATCTCAAATCTAAACTGGGTTTGAATCTGGCACTAAATCCGTTCGGATTCTAAACTGGGTGTAGTCTGCATCCAACCTTGTTTAATTATTGATTTTTTTGCGTCCCGGCATTGATTCGGGTCGTGACGTCGCGGCCGCCGCAAGATACGGATGATAGAAACGCCGCGGTCGGTCTGGATCTGATACGGAGGACCAAACGCCGCGTAATCCAACCGAACTGGAGCGATCCGTGTGTCATTTTATCCTAATGATAAACTACATGGATATTTTTTTCCCTGGATTTGATCTGGATCTTTTTACATCTAGTCTGGAAGTGACTCCGGGTAGTTCTGGTTGGTTATTTTAAAATCCCGGAATGGCCCGGCGATGCATTATTGAATGAGAGAGAGAGAAAGAGAGGTGATGTAAGCGCGGGGTAACTCCTTATCTGAGATTTGCTGTTATTGCTCGTCTGTACAACATTACTCCCACATACTTCTCTCTTTAGACCTCCTATTGGCCTGGCCTTTAGCTCATTAAAGTGAGGCTCTTCACTTAGTAATTGGCCCTACAGTATACCGTTACATTAACCTCTGCAGCTCTCCAAGCAAGCGCATAAGATGCGCACAAACACGCCGTCACAACAAGGCAGGCGGGAAAGGCAAAAACAAAAAAAAGCCTCCATTATATTCCACGTAAAATAAAATAAATAATAATAATAACGCTTAAATGACCTGAAAAACCACACACATGAATTTTTAAAGAGTGTGTGTGTGTGTGTGTGTGTGTGTGTGTGTGTGAGATCCGGGTTAAAGATAAAGCAATGGAAGAGTAGCGCCGCTCCTTTGGGGGTTTCAAGTGTTTCCATGCAGGAGCTGTTCGACCCTGTACATGCCCTTCATCTCGAGTCTCGTCTCGGGGAAAAAAAAGGAAAAAAAAAACATCTCCCGCTCGCAAAACAAACGCGTAGACGGACGTCGGGCCGATCCCGATCCCGATATACGAGTCGCCGTCCTGCTATGAGCGTCGGTCCCGGTGATGACGGCTATTATTTGCTAATTAGCCGACAGTTTAAATAGTTTCTTTATCCTTATCGTCTTTGACAGATATATATCTGTCTATCTATCTATCTATCTATCTGTCTGTCTGTCTGTATATCTATCTATACAAAGAAGTTCTATCTATCTATCTATCTATCTAGTATGAAAAGAAGTTCTATCTATCTATCTATCTATCTAGTATACAAAGAAGTTCTATCTATCTGTCTGTATATCAATCTATCTATCTATCTATCTATCTATCTATCTATCTATCTATCTATCTATCTATCTAGTATGAAAAGAAGTTCTATCTATCTATCTATCTATCTAGTATACAAAGAAGTTTAATCTATCTATCTATCTATCTATCTATCTATCTAGTCTATCTATCTATCTATCTATCTATCTATCTATCTATCTATCTATCTATCTATCTATCTATCTATCTATCTATCTATCTATCTATCTATCTAATCTATCTATCTATCTATCTATCTATCTATCTATCTATCTATCTATCTATCTAGTATGAAATGAAGTTCTATCTATCTATCTATCTATCTATCTATCTAGTATACAAAGAAGTTCTATCTATCTGTCGGTATATCTATCTATCTATCTGTTATATCTATCTATCTATCTATCTATCTATCTATCTATCTATCTAGTATGAAAAGAAGTTCTATCTATCTATCTATCTATCTATCTATCTATCTATCTATCTATCTATCTATCTATCTATCTATCTATCTATCTATCTATCTATCTATCTATCTATCTAGTAAAAGGTCTAAGAATTCTATCTATCTATCTATCTATCTATCTATCTATCTATCTATCTATCTATCTATCTATCTATCTATCTATCTATCTATCTATCTATCTAGTTTCTATCTTATCTATCTATCTATCTATCTAGTATGAAAAGAAGTTCTATCTATCTATCTATCTATCTATCTATCTATCTATCTATCTATCTATCTATCTATCTATCTATCTATCTATCTATCTATGAATCTGAAGTTTCTATCTATCTATCTATCTATCTATCTATCATCTATATCTATCTATCTATCTATATCTATCTATCTATCTATCTATCTATCTATCTATCTATCTATCTATCTATCTATCTATCTATCTATCTATCTAGTATACAAAGAAGTTCTATCTATCTGTCTATCTATCTATCTATCTATCTATCTATCTATCTATCTATCTATCTATCTATCTATCTATCTATCTATCTAGTATGAAAGAAGTTCTATCTATCTATCTATCTATCTATCTAGTATACAAAGAGGTTCTACCTATCTGTCTGTATATCTATCTATCTATCTATCTATCTATCTATCTATCTATCTATCTATCTATATCTATCTATCTATCTATCTATCTATCTATCTATCTATCTATCTATCTATCTATATCTAGTATGAAAAGAAGTTCTATCTATCTATCTATCTATCTATCTATCTATCTATCTATCTAGTATACAAAGTCTATATCTATCTATCTGAAAAGAAATCTATCTATATCTAGCTATATCTATCTATCTATCTATCTATCTATCTATCTATCTATCTATCTATCTATCTCTATCTATCTATCTATCTATATCTATCTATCTATCTCTATCTATCTATCTATCTATATCTATCTATCTATCTATCTATCTATCTATCTATCTATCTATCTATCTATTTAGTATGCAAAGAAACAAAAATCCTTCGAGTAGTGTTAGTGTTAAGAGTGAGGCTTTTAGCTAAAGTATTAATGTTCGCTAACCGGCTAGTGTTAGCGGTGATGCTAAGAGGGTCGGCTCTCCAAAATCGATTCCCATTGTGGAATCGGATACTTAAGATTAAGAATCGAATAGTAGTTTTAGTTTGTTTTTTCCACCTGGAAATCTGCCAGGACCTTCCGCTCGTCCAATCTTCCAGGACCTTATGTGGTAATCTAAACGTCACTTTAAATCATGGACCTGTTAGGATCCTCCGGTCCCGCGGTACAAACTTCCGGTTCATGCACCGTAGGTTGATTGGCACTTTGGAAAATTGTCCCTAGTGTATGAATGTGTGTGTGTGTGTGTGTGTCCTGTGATTGGTTGGCATTCCATCCAGGGTGTATCCTGCCTTAATGCCCATAGACGCCTGAGATAGACACAGACTCCCCGTGACCCGAGGGAAGATCGGATAAAGCGGTAGGTAGAAGATTGTAGAGGTAGATAGAAGATGAACGAATGAATGAATGAATGTTTACTCACCTTGTGTCTCGCCTTGGATGCAAACCGCACCAGGCACACCCCCTCTGCCCGTGTCGGTCCCAGTGACGACGGCACGTGCGTCTACTCTTTTACTATTTTTCCGCTAATCGGCGCTAATTAGCCGACAGGTCAGAGTTCCCGTCCGTTTTTTTTTCCTTTCTTTTTTTTTTTTTTCCCTTCTTCCATCCGTCTTTGTCACGGACAATTTGCGAGCTTGACGTGGGCACGGCGTCTCTTTGGCAGGGGTCGGAGGCAGCGAGAGAGAGAGAGAGAGACGAGCGGGGCGATCTTTACCCTGCCGTCGCCTCCGAGAGATCGGCGGCATTATGAAATCCGTACGCGAGGCGCCTCTCTGTGGTAATAATGCCGTTATTAATATGCGTGTCATTTCTATTAACCTCCGCAGCGAGCGAGCCGAGTGTCAGGGAGCTAGACGATTCTGATTAGGCCGAGAGATGGAGGGGACGTGCGGGGTCTCGCCTACTCAACAACATCTGACATTAACACCTCAGTCTGCCCACAAGAGGCCAACAGATGGTCCTGACTCAACAGTGTAAGTGGTGTGTGTGTGTGTGTGTGTGTGTGTGTGTGTGTGTGTGTGTGCCTACTCAACATCTTGGCTAACGTTTTTGCATGGATTGTGAGTAGGTGGTGTGCTGATTTGTGGTCTGAACCCAGTGAAAAGTGTGTCTAATGATGGACATTATGCCTTCACTGATTACGACTGATTTGATTCTCTTCAGCCGACCTCTTCAAGCGAACTCGACCGTGCAAGTTTGATTTGTTTGTAGGCAAAAATGACTCACTGTTCGTCACGTCAATTGGGGGGGGACGATTGGACAGGGACATAACACATCCACAACCGTACACGTGCTGCGATGTTTCTTTAAGGTGGCTATGGTGAAGTACTTGCTTGTTTTGGTCTTTGGTTTGTGTGTATACATACATATATATATATATATATATATATATGTGTGTGTGCGTATCTGGCATCGACATTAGCATACACATATACTTTCATAGAGGCACGGTGGACTTAGTGGTTAGCACGTTTCGCCTCACACCGACACCTCCAGGGTCCGGGTTCGATTCCCGTCTCGGCCATGTGTGTGTGGAGTTTGCATGTTCTCCCCGTGCCTCAGGGGGTTTTTACTCCGGGTTCTCCGGTTTCCTCCCGGTCCAAAAACATGCACGGTAGGTTGATTGGCACCTTGGAAAATTGTCCCTAGTGTATGAATGTGTGTGTGTGTGTGTGTGTCTGTGATGGGTTGGCATTCCATCCAGGGTGTATCCTGCCTTAATGCCCATAGACGCCTGAGATAGACACAGACTCCCCGTGACCCGAGGGAAGATCGGATAAAGCGCTAGAAGATGAATGAATGAATGAATATATAATATATATATATATATATATATATATATATATATATATATATATATATATATATATATATATATATATATATATATATATATATATAGTATATTGGAGGAGCCCGACAGTAATCGGGGCGTGACCCCGCTCCGAGTCAGGGCGGAACGAGAGCGCGATATTATTGCGACTGTGCGTCTGCTGTGATTAAACCTGGCACTCGAGCCGGAGGCGACGCCGTCACCGCTACGCCGCCGACATTAAGTGGATGGAATAAGCGTTGTGGTGTCACTTTCTGCGCTATATTTAAAAACGAACCCATCAAGTCTGCATTTCAACCTGCTTATATAAAAGACACGAGCGTTGCGCGACGCCCGGCTCTTTATCGGCATACACAAGTGCGTTCCAACGTTCGCTTTTTTTTTTTTTTTTTTTTTTTTTTTTTATAAAATCAAGAGACGTTTATTTTGACTCGTGTCACGGCTGAGCGAGGGCTAAAAGCAACACCTCGGATCCCCGTAAGTGGAATTTTGTAGGCTGTGGAGGATAAAAAGAAGTAAAATATAGATATAAAAATATATAATTACTGCGCTTTTTTCTTTTATTTTTAGTTTACCATGCCAGTGCGACATAAATAAGTGAATAAACAAACAAATAAGTACAAATTCGGAAATGCTAAATATATTACAGCACGTTTAATCAAATTGCAGCCACACCAAACCTCCACTCCTGGGCCCCTGAGCAAGGCCCCTAATCAAGGCCATAGCTACTCAGTGGTATATGAGCTAGTAAACAATGTGAGGCACGGGTCAAACTCGAGGCTCGAGGGCCGAATGTGGCCCCGCCATGTCATTTTAAGGCTTTAAAGCGTGCATTGATAACAAACTACATCTCCCACAATGCATGTGACTACGATACCCACGGAGTGACACTCATGCTTTCTTTCTTTCTTTTTTTCATTCTTTCTTTCTTGATCTTATTTTCTTTCTTTCTTTTTTCTTTCCTTCCTTCTTTCTTGTGATTCTTGATCTTATTTTCTTTCATTCTGCTTTTCTTGATCCTATTTTCTTTTTTCTTTCTTTCTCTCTTTCATTCTTTCCTTCTTTCTTGTGATTCTTGATCTTATTTTATGTATGTATTTATTTATTTATTTATTTATTTATTCTTTCTTTCTTTTGATTCTTCATCTTATTTTCTTTCTTTCTTTTTTTCTTTCCTTCCACCTTTCTTGTGACTCTTGATCTTATTTTCTTTCATTCTGTTTTTCTTGATCCTATTTTCTTTTTTCTTTCTTTCTCGCTTTCATTCTTTCTTTCTTTCTTTCTTTCTTGTGATTCTTGATCTTATTTTATGTATTTATTTATTTATTTATTCTTTCTTTCTTTTGATTCTTCATCTTATTTTCTTTCTTTCTTTTTTTCTTTCCTTCCACCTTTCTTGTGACTCTTGATCTTTTTTTCTTTCATTCTTTCTTTCTTGTGACTCTTGATCTTATTTTCTTTCATTCTGTTTTTCTTGATCCTATTTTCTTTTTTCTTTCTTTCTCGCTTTCATTCTTTCTTTCTTTCTTTCTTGTGATTCTTGATCTTATTTTCTTTCTTTCTTTCTTTTTTCTTTCCTTCCTTCTTTCTTGTGATTCTTGATCTTATATTCTTTCTTTCTCAATTTTTTTCTTTTTTCTTTCCTTCCTTCTTTCTAGTGTTTCTTGATGTTATTTTCTTTCTTTTTCTTTCTTTCTTTCTTTTCTTTCTTTCTTTCTTTCCTTTCTTCTTTCTTTGCTTTAGTGCTTCTTGGTCTCGTGCTTTCTTTCCTTCCTTCTTTCTTGTGATTCTTGATCTTATATTCTTTCTCTCTTTCTTTCTTTTTTCTTTCCTTCCTTCTTTCTAGTGTTTTTTTGATGTTATTTTCTTTCTTTCTTTTCTTTCTTTCTCGTGTTCTACAAAACGAATAGAGTGGTGAATCCTTACAGTATAATTGTCTGTAGTGTAACGGGTGACACGAGCAGTTAGCGGCAGCAGCGAGAGACAAATGTTTAGAGCGGTGTGTTACGGCGAGCTTATCGCTGCTTTATGTACTGCAAAAGACGAATGTGTGAAAAGGAACAAATTTGTAGTGTGTGTGTGTGTGTGTGTGTGTGTGTGTGTGTGTGTGACACGTTCTATTCAGGGAGGGTTGCAGAGGTGGTTAGTGAAAGCCCGATTCAGCAAAATGACGATCCTGGGAAAAGAGACGTGAGGTAGCGCGAGGCAGCAATGCAACCTGCTGCACCACTGCACCCCTGTGCCTCCAACACTGCAGTCAGTCATCAGCAATACACAACATTCTGTAACAATCAACAATCGCACTACTGTCAACACTACAGTCAACAGTAAACACTACAGTCAACACTAAACACTACAGTCAACAGTAAACACTACAGTCAACACTACAGTCAACACTAAACACTACAGTCAACATTACAGTCAACAATAAACACTACAGTAAACAGTCAACACTAAACACTACAGTCAACAGTCAACACTAGTCAACACTACAGTCAACACTAAACACTAAACACTACAGTAAACAGTCAACACTACAGTCAACACTAAACACTACAGTCAACACTAAACACTACAGTCAACAACAGTCAACAAGTCAACACAAACACTACAGTAAACAGTCAACAACAGTCAACACTAAACACTACAGTCAACAGTAAACACTACAGTAAACAGTCAACACTACAGTCAACACTAAACACTAAACACTACAGTCAACATTACAGTCAACAATAAACACTACAGTAAACAGTCAACACTACAGTCAACACAACACAGTCAACACTAAACACTACAGTCAACACTACAGTAAACACTACAGTAAACACTACAGTCAACAGTCACTACAGTCACACACTCAACACAGTAAACACTACAGTCAACACTACAGTCAACAGTAAACACTACAGTAAACACAACAGTAAAGTCAACAGTAAACACTACAGTCAACAGTCAACACTACAGTCAACACTAAACACTACAGTCAACACTAAACACTACAGTAAACACTACAGTCAACACTACAGTCAACACTAAACACTACAGTCAACATTACAGTCAACACTAAACACTACAGTCTACAGTCAACACTACAGTCAACTCTCAGCACTACAGTCAACACTACAATAAACACAAACACTACAGTAAACATAAACACAAACAGTCAACAGTCAGTAAACACTACAGTCAACACACAGTCAACAGTAAACACTACAGTCAACACTAAAAAGTCACAACAGTCAACAGTCAACACTAAACACTACAGTCAACAGTAAACACTACAGTAAACACTACAGTCAACAGTAAACACTACAGTCAACACTAAACACTACAGTCAACAGTAAACACTACAGTCAACACTAAACACTACAGTCAACAGTCAACACTAAACACTACAGTCAACACTAAACACTACAGTCAACACTAAACACAACAGTCAACACTACAGTCAACACTAAACACTACAGTCACTACAGTCAACACTAAACACTACAGTCAACACTCAACAGTAAACACAGTCAACACTACAGTCAACACTACAGTCAACACTACAGTCAACAGTAAACACTACAGTCAACACTAAACACTACAGTCAACACTAAACACTACAGTCAACAGTAAACACTACAGTCAACACTAAACACAACAGTCAACACTACAGTCAACACTAGTCAACACTAAACAAACACTACAGTCAACACTAAACACTACAGTCAACACTAAACACTACAGTCAACACTACAGTAAACACAACAGTCAACAGTACAGTCAACAGTAAACACTACAGTAAACACAACAGTCAACAGTAAACACTACAGTCAACACTACAGTCATCAGTGAACTTTTGGTTTCGTTCTGCTCTAGAAGACACCACATAAAGCACATAAAGGAAACAGCCAGCGTTTGACCCCCGACGCGTTTGAGCTGAGTGCTCCGTCTTTCGCTATTATCCCGCAGTACAAGACGAGCGTTCCGGGGCGGCGATGGCTATGCAAAGCCGTCCTGCTGATATAAGAAGATAGGGCTTTAGAAAGGGGGAGGGCTTTAGAAACGCAGATTCAGGAGCATTTGAATTTCAATGTGAGTCGACGCTAATTGCTGAGAAGGCGGTATTTTGTTTCCAAACATTATTCCGTAATTGTGGGAAACGCTCCCGAACGGCGCGGGGCCACAAAAGCGCATTGTTTTGCGCCGCTCGTCAGGCTACTGTCGTTTGGTTTTTCGCGAGATATTCAGAGGAACGGAAACCAGCGACATCATCAACACCGACATTCTTCTTCCTGGATTGGCATTCTGTTTACATTCTATGCACATTTATTTGCCATTCATTAAAACTTTCCGCGAGGACCTGAAGAATGGCCTCGGATTTCTTGGCCTTCAGATGCAACGCTTTGCTATGCAGAAGCCACGGAAAGAAATGTTTTTATTTACCGAATTCCGAATTCCGCTATTAAAAGGGAACATGTGCAATAATATGCAGGGTTTAAATATGTTGAAATAAGCACCCGATATGCACAGAAATCCCTTTCATTCATTCCCCTTTTTTTCCTTAATTATCTTTCTTTATATTAATAATTCATAATTATATTCATCTTTCTTTTTCATTTCTCATTTTCTTGATTTTTTCTTAATTGTCTTCTTTCTTTCTTTCCCCTTATTTTTCTTATTTTTAAAATGTCATTCTTATTCAGGTCTGCTTTTTTTTTTTATACCTCCAACTGTTTTCTTTCTTTCTTTTTTGTTTTAATTTTTCCACTTTTTTTTTCCCCTTAACATTTCTTTACTTTCTTTTCCTTTATTTCTTCCCCTTTTTTTCGTGATTATCTTCTTTCTTTCTTTCCCCTTATTTTTCTAATTATTTAACCTTCATTCTTATTCAGGTCGTTTTCTCCTGCCTCCATCCATTTTCTGTCTTTCTTTCTTTCTTTCTTTCTTTCTGTCTTTCTTTCTTTCCCCATATTTTTTCTTATTTTTTCAATTTCATTCTTATTCAGAAATTTTTTTACACCTCTAACTCTTTTCTTTCTTTTTTTCCGCCTTTCTTTCTTCCTTTTTTGCTTTAATTTTTAACTTTGCTTAACAATTCTTTACTTTCTTTCCCTTTTCTTCTTAATCATTTTCTTTCTTTCTTTCTTTCCCCTTATTTTTCGAATGATTTAACCTTCATTCTTATTCAGGTCGTTTTCTCCTGCCTCCAACCATTTTCTTTCTTTCTTTCTTTCTTTCTTTCTGTCTTTCTTTCTTTCCCCATATTTTTTATTATTGTTTAAATTTCATTCTTATTCGGGTCATTTTTTTTACACCTCTAACTCTTTTCTTTCTTTTGTTCTTTCATTCTTTCTTTTTTGTTTTAATTTTTTACTTTTTCTTGACATTTCTTTACTTTGTTTTCCTTTATTTCTTCCTTTTTTTCTTAATCATTTTCTTTCTTTCTTTCCCCTTATTTTTTCTTATTTTTTCAATTTCATTCTTATTCAGAAATTTTTTTACACCTACAACTGTTTTCTTTCTTGTCTTTCTTTTTCTTGTCTTTCTTTCTTTCTTTCTTCCTTTTTTGCTTTATTTTTACCTATACTTAGCAATTCTTTACTTCCTTTTCCTTTATTTCTTCCCTTTTTTTCTTAATCATTTTCTTTCTTTCCCCTTATTTTTCTAATGATTTAAACTTCATTCTTATTAAGGTCGTTTTCTCCTGCCTCCAACCATTTTCTTTCTTTCTTTCTTTCCCCTTATTTTTTTATTATTGTTTCAATTTCATTCTTATTCAGGTCATTTTTTTTACACCTCTAACTGTTTTCTTTCTTTCTTCCTTTTTTGTTTTAATTTTTAACCTATACTTAACAATTCTTTACTTTCTTTTCCTTTATTTCTTCCATTTTTTTCTTAATCATTTTCTTTCTTTCTTTCTTTCCCCTTATTTTTCTCATTATTTAACCTTCATTCTTATTCAGGTCGTTTTCTTTTGCCTCCAACCATTTCCTTTCTTTCTTTCTTTCCCCATATTTTGTCTTATTTTTATACATTTCATACTTGCTCTTTTTTCCACCTCCATTTTATTCCTCCGTGCCTTCCTTCCTTTCTTACTCTCTTTCCTCTCTTTCACATTGCAGCTCTGCTCATCACATCTCTCGGAAGACTGTCTCTTTCGCTTCCCTTTATATTTGGATGATTTATTACTTCTGCTCATGCGTTCTGCATTCCGAGGAATCAATGGGTTTCAATTTGGCGCAGTAAAATCGAATTGATTCAACATCAAACATTTAAAGATGCAGTGCTAAAAAAAAAAAAAAAAGAAAGAAAGAAAAGAAAGAAAAGAAGAAAGTAATTGATCATTTAAAGAAATTGATCATGAATGGAGGACATCAGGACAGACTTTAATCAGTCGACTGGACGGACTTGACGCAAGCGCGGCGTCTCCCAGACGCAGCGAGGAGCGTCTGAACCTCGTTCCCGTTCGCTTTCGTCTTAGAAAAAGACTTGAAGAGCTGCAGAATCGATCGCCGCTCGCAGCTTCGCTTTTCTTCGCTTTGAATTCGTTCGCGCTCTGCACATTTCAACACCAGGACCTAAAATGGCCGCTGTTGAAGCCCAGAATTTAATGGTGTGTGTTTATTAAGTTGAAGACGTGCCGTAAAAGCCAGGTTTCTGTCGGATGGAACCCGAGGCACCGTCGATACGTCGACGCGTCTACTTTTACTCGGAGCACTGGATCATAACGTCTTATTTGTCGATGTGAGCCGACCGTGATGGATCTCACAGGTTTTATCTTTGGGCTTCGGCTTGACGGGAGCGACGGCGGCGTCGCGGACGTGTCTGAATTAAGGGCTCGGCGGTAAACAGATCAATTTTCATCGAAAGTTTGATAGACCGCGTGTACATGCAGACTGCAGGGAGGCGGACGAGTGGGGGGTGGGGGGTGTGGGGACGGGGATGAGTAGGGGGGGTGGGATGGGGATGAGTGGGGGATGTGGGATGGGTACGGGTGGGGGATGTAGGATGGGTGGTTGTTATGGGACGGAGACAGGTGGGTGATGTGGGATAGGGACGAGTGGGGGATGTGGGACGGGTGGGTGTTATGGGACGGGGATGAGTGGGGGATGTGGGACAGGTGGGTGTTATGGGACAGAGACAGGTGGGTGTTATGGGACAGAGACAGGTGGGGGATGTTGGACTGGGGTGGACAGAGACAGGTGTTAGGTGGGTGTTATGGGACAGAGACAGGTGGGGGATGTGGGACGGGTGAGTGTTATAGGACAGAGACAGGTGGGAGATGTGGGACGGGTGGGTGTTATAGGACAGAGACAGGTGGGGGATGTGGGACAGGTGGGTGTTATGGGACAGAGACAGGTGGGTGTTATGGGACAGAGACAGGTGGGGGATGTGGGACGGGTGGGTGTTATGGGACAGAGACAGGTGGGGGATGTTGGACGGGTGGGTGTTATGGGACAGAGACAGGTGGGGGATGTTGGACGGGTGGGTGTTATGGGACAGAGACAGGTGGGGGATGTTGGACGGGTGGGTGTTATGGGACAGAGACAGATGGGGGATGTTGGACGGGGACGAGCAGTAAATAGACGTTGCACTGAAATCCAACAGCAAAAAAAATGTTGTAGTTTGTTTTTCAGACGAATATAAATCCAGCGTTTGTGCAAAAGTATTGGCACGCCTGACTTTTCCGCCTGTATTTGGGGTTTTGCAGACGAAACTGTAATCCGGTTCTTCTAAGAGCGAATGTGGACTGAAGACAAAACGAGACGTTCTAATAATAAAGTCTATAAACAGCGTTATAAATGCAGCGTTGCTGAATTACATCCCAAATGGCGTCTAATGAAGCCGTACTTCACTCTATATTTACTCTCAGTGGCGTTCTGGCCAGATCCGAACCAGTTCATGGAGCTCCATAACACTTTCATTAGCATGTGAACAGAGCGCACGGCGCAAAGGTCACTGCAGCTGTGCAAACATCTGTCCTCATACGCCGCCTCATACTCGTTTTTTTTTTCCCCCCCGAATGGACAGAATGATAGGAAGTGATTGAGCAGAGAGAAAAGAGAAAGTGGACATTTACTGTGTTTGGCTGTGAGTGAGGTGTAATCTATAATTCATCATTAGCAAAAACAAACAATGACTGCTGTTTACCATCAAATCACCTCAATAATAAATACCCCACTCCATTCATGTCCAAATCCCCCCTTCTCTCTCTCTCTCTCTCTCTCTCTCACGCTCTTTCTTTCTTCTTTCCTAATTACTTTCCAGCTCATGCTTTTTCTTTTCTTTCTTTCTTTTTTTCTTTCCAGCTCATGCTTTCTTTCTTTCTTTGTTTCTCTCCTTCTTTCTTTATTTTTCTTTGTTTGTTTCTTTCTTTCTTTCTTCATTCTTATTCCTAATTACTTTCCAGCTCATCCTTTCTTTCTTTGTTTCTCTCTTTCTTTCTTTCTTTCTTTTGTTTATTTGTTTGTTTCTTCTTTTTCCTAATTACTTTCCAGCTCATCCTTTCTTTCTTTGTTTCTCTCTTTCTTTCTTTCTTTTTGTTTTTGTTTGTTTGTTTCTTTCTTTCCTCATTCTTTTTCCTTATTACTTTCCAGCTCTTTCTTTCTTTTTTCTTTCTTTCTTTCTTTCTTTCTTTCTTTTTTTTGTTTATTTGTTTGTTTCTTCTTTTTCCTAATTACTTTCCAGCTCATGCTTTCTTTCTTTCTTTCTTTCTTTCTTTTTCCTAATTACTTTCCAGCTCATGCTTTCTTTCTTTTTTTCTCTCTTTCTTTCTTTCTTTTTGTTTTTGTTTGTTTGTTTCTTTCTTTCTTCATTCTTTTTCCTTATTACTTTCCAGCTCTTTCTTTCTTTCTTTCTTTCTTTTTCCTAATTACTTTCCAGCTCATGCTTTCTTTCTTTCTTTCTTTTTCTTAATTCTTTCTTTCTTTCCAGTTTCCTTTCTTTTTCTCTCTTTCTTTCTTTCTTTCTTTCTTGCTTTCTTTCTTTTTTTTGTTTATTTGTTTGTTTCTTCTTTTTCCTAATTACTTTCCAGCTCATCTTTCTTTCTTTCTTTTCTTCTTTCTTCTTTTTCTGTATTTTTGTTTTTGTTGCTTTCTTTGTTCTTTCTATTTTCTTCTTTTTCCTTATTACTTTCCATCTCTTTCTTTCTTTCTTTCTTTTTCCTAATTACTTTCCAGCTCATCCTTTCTTTCTTTCTTTCTTTCTTTATCTTTTTTTTTGTTTATTTGTTTGTTTGTTTCTTCTTTTTCCTAATTACTTTCCAGCTCATGCTTTCTTTCTTTCTTTCTTTCTTTCTTTCTTTCTTTCTTTTTCCTAATTACTTTCCAGCTCATGCTTTCTTTTTTTCTTTGTTTCTCTTTCTTTCTTTCTTTTTGTTTCTTTCTTTATTCTTTTTCCTAATTACTTTCCAGCTCATCATTTCTTTCTTTCTTTCTTTCTTTTTCTCCTCTATCTTAAGAATTTCTTTTCTTCCTTTACTTCTTCCTCCTTTTACTAATTACTTTCCAGCTTGTGCTTTCTTTCTTTTCTTTCTTTCTTTCTTTCTTTCTTTCTTTCTTTCTCTCTCTCTCCCAATCTTAATAATAATTAATTTTTTACTATTTTCCTTTCTTTCTTTCTTTCTTTTTCTTCTCTGACCTTCAAAAGAATTTATTTTCTTTCCTTCATTCCTTCCTTCTTTTCGCTAACTACCTTTCAACTCTTTCTTTCTTTCTTTCACTGATCTTAAAAATGATTTATTCTCCTACTACTTTCCAACTCATGGTTCTTTCTTTCTTTCTTTCGTTCATTTGTTTCTTGCTCTTTCTTTCCCCTCATTTTCACCTTCACCTTTCTTCTTTCTTTCCGTGCTTACTTGCTTTATTTTTAATTTCTTGTTTTTGTTTGTTTTTCGTTGCTTGATGTGATGGCAGTAAACGAGTGTTTGCATGTCGTGTGTATTTGAGAAATGGGAGGAAGGAAAAGCGGCTGCTGTTGATCTTCAGGAACGAGAGTAATTTGGTTTCAGAAAGAAAGGGAATTTCATTAAGCATGAATATCTAATCCACCCAAACACGACGTAATGCAGGAAATTCATTACCATTAATTAAACACGCAAAATTGCTTTTTTGTTTAATGACATTGAAAATGGAAAAGTGAGGGAGAATTCCGTGCGAGAGAACGAGTGCAGTGTGAACACGCAGCGTTCGGATGCTGGAATGTTTCGACGCGCTGCTGTTTTCCGGGAGGAAACGAACGTTCTGGAAAATGTCTGGAGTATCACAGCTTTATTTCCTTTTCCTTTCTTTCTTTCCTTCTTTCCTTTTACATTTTGTCTTTATTTTTCCTTAAGTTTTTCTTTTCATCCTTTTTCACTATGTTTAAGGTAAGTCAAACAAAACGTTCTGGAAAATTCTCAAAGCTTTTTTCCTTTTGTTAATAAGAGGGCAAGAACAAAAACATTTTGTCTTCAGTAAGCGGGGCGTCCACAGAATTGGCAATTCCTTCTTTCTTTCTTTCTTTCCTTTTACATTTCTTTCTTTTCACTCATGCTGTTGTATTTTTTCTTTCTTTCTTTTTACATTTCTTTCTTTCTTTTTCCTTTTAGGTTTTTTTCTTCCCAGTCATTCTTTGTGATCTTTCTTTCTTTCTTTCTTTCTTTCTTTCTTTCTTTCTTTCTTTCTTTCTTTCTTTTCCAAACCTGTTGTTATTGCATGTAATGACTGCTTTTAGATCAATCCCGTCTTGCTCTCCCTCTCTCAATCTATCTATCTCTCTTTTATTTATATATATATATATAGATATATATATATACAGTTATATATATATATATATATATATTAGTATATACATTTCTTTTTCTTTCCACTCATGCTGTTGTATTTTTTCTTTCTTTCTTTTTACATTTATTTTTTCTTTTTCCTTTTAGGTTTCTCACCACACATCCCTTTATAATTTTTCATTCTTTCTTTCTTTATTTCTTTTTTAAATTTATTCTTTCTTTATTTTTCCTTTTAAGTTTCTTTCTTCCCACTCATTCTTTGTGATTTTTCCTTTTCTATTTTCTTTCTTTCGCTTCCTTCTTTCCCCCCTTTTCTCATTCTTTCTTTCTTTCTTTCTTTCTTTCTATTTACATTTATTTCTTTTTTTTCCTTAAAAAAAATTTCTTTTCCACTCATTCTTTTAATTTAACTTTAAAACTTTAACTAATTTAACTTACTCTTGTAATTTTTTTCTTTTTCTTTTTTTTCTCTTTTTTTCCCTTTTTTTTTTCTCTTTCTTTACCCTGATCCTTCTCTACATTTTTATTTCCCGCTCAGCCTCTTTTCTTTTCCCCTTTCATTTTTTTCTAAATATACATCTTTCTTTAATATTTCTCTCCTCCTTCAGCCTTCATGTCTTTATGAGTCATGTTTCAGGTCCGATGCAGAAAACACGTCTCTCTTCCCGAGTCTCACATCAAATATTATTAGAACACGAAAATGAACGCCTTTAATAATAAAATAATAATAATAATAATAATAATAATAATAATAATAATAATAGAAACACAAAAATTTGGAGGATAAAATTTGTTTTTTTTTTTACATTTTATAAGAATTCATAATGTAAATAAAAACTCCGCTGAAATCTGTTTAATAATAAAACCAGTGATGGAGAGAGAGCAATAAAAAACAAATATATTTATAATATATGTATAATATATATAGACATATCCAGCAGCAGGAAGGCAGAAACAGCGTGACTTATTACGGGTTTACCTACAATAATAAAATGCAGCCGTGCGAGACGCGCAATTCTGCAAATGTACAATATATGTGGGGGGAAAATAAATAAATAAAATAAAATAAAATAAATAAATAAACGCCTCGGAGTAGTAACTCTTGGGAGTCCGGTTCTGCATGCGCTCATCCGTTCCCGCACAACAGCTCCAATTTGATTCTTATCTTTTAAGTGGTTAAGTCAAATGGCAAATTAGGTGAATATTCAACCCCCGACCTTCCCGTTCGACTCCGGCGTCCTTCATATCGCTCGCTGAGATCTACCATCAATAAAAGCTCGGAAATGGAAAACACTGATTAGCAGGTTATGGAAACTCGATAGCGATTAGCTTTTGAGACGTGCAAATCATTTCCACTCTTTCATGCGCAAATCCTCTGTGAAATGTCTTCCATAGTGCTTGAATGCCACGCTAAAATTAGGCCCATGTGTGTGTGTGTGTGTGTGTGTGTGTGTGTGTGTGGGGGGGGTGCTGGAATGGGGCGCGACGACACCTTTTCGTGGATATTGCGACATCACCACCCTCTCACCGGTACTGATCCGTGACCCTGGTGTGGGTGGGTGTGGTGGGGGGGGACGACCACTGATCAAGAGTCCATGGACAAAATGATCAGGAGACCGGACTAAGACTTCCATTTTTCTCTCTTAGAAGGGCATCGAACCTAAAGCACGTGCCAAATAATATATTCGGATACCGAACCTCAATCGCAGACCTGATTGGTCGAGACATTTAACGTACGTTTAAGGCATTCGGCAGATGCCCTCAACCACAACATCTCTTTCAACAGTGGAATCCTGTCGTCGTATGTTTGGAAGTCGGGGGTCAGAGCGCAAGGTCAGCCATGATACGGCGCCCCTGGAGCACAGAGGCTTAAAGGCCTTGCCGAAGGAGCTTGGCGATACCATTTTCTTCGATTAGAGTGCGTCTCTTATTAGCGACGATAGCAACGATAATTGCCGGCACCCTTATTTATTCCTCCAGGAAGTCTTGTTGTCATTCGCAGGGCCTTGCTGGAACGGACGGAGTAATGAAGAAGGGAACGCGGGGTGCGAGGAAAATATTAGTCCCTCGCCAGTTCCCTGGCTTGTGCGGGACTCGAAAACAGCACGCCTACGCCGGATTTGGCGACGTTTTTTTTTTTTTTCCCCTCTTCGTCCGAGACAAACCTGTTGTTTGTTATTTCATGTAATGACTGCTTTTAGATCAATCCCGTCTTGCTCTCCCTCTCTCAATCTATCTATCTCTCTCTTTTTTTATATATATATATATATATATATATAGATATATATATATATATATATATATATATATATATACCTCTCCTACTCGCCCATCTGTCTTTTCTCCAGTCAATAATTGTATTTTTTTTCTTTTCTCTTTCTTTCATATCCCTCTCTCGAGTCCAGGCCATTTTTTGAGAACGTTTTATTCGCATTCGCAACTTCTTCACCTCCGTGTCTCGAAACGACAATGTGACTCGCCGCGCAGTATCCGTGTACGGTACACTCTGTACCTTATGGAGATTAATATTAATAAGTCGAGCCAGGCGGCTTTTTTTTAATGCCGTTCATGCCGTTTCAGCCATATATATATATATATATATATATATATATATATATATATATATATGTGTGTGAAATGAGACAACACAGAGTCTTATGGAATAAACTAACGCAGCCGTCTCCGATCTTTCGTTTTTTTTTTTTCTTTTTTTTTTTTTTTTTTTTGCAACACAGACGCGATTTTCACGGACCGGCCTTTAAGGCGTGGCGGATAAACAATAAATACAACAAAATGAAATGATACGCCCGACATCAACATTTTAATGCAGAATGTTTGGCCTCTAAGTGGCGAAGCCGTGTTGACAAATCTCGTCGTTAGAGAGCCGCTCGCCGCATTTAATGCATATTTCGGGTGTCGTCTGTTAAATATCAACGTTCTTTTTCTTTCATCTTCTTCTGTCTCCTCACCACTGGATCTTTTACCCTGTGCAAAGAAACTTCCCAAAGAAGTTTTATTGTTTATCTTTCATTCATTCATTCATCTTCATCTTCTAGCGCTTTATCCGATCTTCTTCCCTCGGGTCACGGGGAGTCTGTGTCTATCTCAGGATATCTCAGGCGTCTATGGGCATTAATAAGGCAGGATACACCCTGGATGGAATGCCAACCCATCGCAGGACACACACACACACTCACACACACATTCACACATACACTAGGGACAATTTTCCAAGGTGCCAATCAACCTACCGTGCATGTTTTTTTGGACCGGGGGAGGAAACGGGAGGAAACCGGAGAACCCGGAGAAAACCCCCCTGAGGCACGGGGAGAACATGCACAAACTCCACACACACACATGGCCGAGACGGGAATCGAACCCTTGAGCCTGGCGGTGTGAGGCTTCATTAGGTATAAAACAAACAAACAAAAACATATAGTCATAACAGTACTGTATATAATATAAGTATATAAGTAATATAAGCATGCTGAACATTTGTTTTTATCCCTTAAATGCGTTAAACTTTGTCGTAACATTCCCGTAATGAATTACATACGGCTGTAAAAGTGATAGGATATACCGTAGAGATCCTTCTGCATGCATTATTACAATCTAGACACACCTCCAGGGGGTCGGGGGTTCGATTCTCGCCTCCGCCAAGTGTGTGTGTGTAGAGTTTGCACGTTCCTGCCCGTGCCTCTGGGGGGTTTTACTCGGGGTTCTCCGGTTTCCTTCCGGTCCAGGTTTCTTGGCACTTTAGAAAATTCTCCCTAGAGTATGAGTGTGTGTGTGTGTGTGTGTGTGGAGTTTGTGCATGTTCTCCCCCTTGTTCCCTCCCCGTGCCTCAGGGGGTTTTGTTTTCTCCGGGTTCTCCGGTTCTCCGGTTTCCTCCCCCGGTCCAAAAAAAAAACATGCACGGTAGGTTGATTGGCACCTTGGAAAATTGTCCCTAGTGTATGAATGTGTGTGTGAATGTGTGTGTGTGTGTGTGTGTGTGTTTGTGTGTGTGTCCTGCGATGGGTTGGCATTCCATCCAGGGTGTATCCTGCCTTAATGCCTATAGACGCCTGAGATAGGCACATGTTCCCCGTGACCTGAGGGAAGATCGGATAAAGCGGTAGAAGATGAATGAATGAATGTAATAATGACGCCGGGGGCGGGTGGCTTAGCGGTTAGCGTTTGCCTCACACCTTCATGGGGTCAGGGGTTCGATTCCCGCCTCCGCCATGTGTATGTGTGTGTAAAACCCTCAGGAGGGTTTTACTCGGGGTTCTAAAATTCTCCCTGGTGAGTGTGTGTGCGCGCCCTGCGAGGGGTTGGAATTCCATGGGAGGTGGTGGCTTAGTGGTAAGGTATTGGCTTCTGGACCAGAAGATCCCAGGTTCAAACCCCACAACCTACCACTAGTGGGGCCCTTGAGAAAGGCCCTTAACCCTCAATTGCTCAGTTGTAAGTCGCTCTGGATAAGGGCGTAAATGTAAATGTAAGTTCCATACAGGGTGTATCCTGAGAGAGAAGTCGGATAAAAACGAACGATGGGAGTCGAGTTTTCCGGATTGATTTTGCGCGATCCGTTGCTGTTACGTAAGCAAATTCTTACAACTCTAGCAGAAACTTTTCCAGCGCTCCTTCCATCACCACCGCCTGAGGCTAACAGTGTAGGTTTCCTGATCGCGGTACGGCGAGGGATTGCAGCTGTAGCGTTTCAGTGGGAGGACCGGAGGTGTAAACTGTACATTTTTTTTTTTTTTTTTTTTTTACTTTCCCGATGCGTTCGGCTTCGCGGTATGTTCTCGGCTGTGACTTAAAGTGTTAGAAAAAAAGTACGCCCTGCCGTTTAAATAAATATAACAAGAAGACGAAGACGGGGAAAGAAAAACACTTGTTTAATGAATCTAATCGATTCCGCGATACAGTGAGTTTGCAGTGTGGTATCGTTTATAGGTCACACATCATACTGGGTTTTTTATATATAGGAATGGGGAAGGGGGGGAGGGGGGGGGGGGGGGGGGGGGGGTGAGGGGGGACCCATTTTGTATTGATTGTTGTAGGGATTCTTCTACGGAATGATTTGCTGTCGGGAATTGTGTTGGGATTGTTGTAGGAATGTTTGCAGGGATTGTACATACAAATAAATGCGCCCTACATATTTACTTTCAATACATATTTACCTTTTCACCTGTCCGACGTCATGTTCATATATAATAGCAATCCCAAAGCTAATAAGAGTTCATTGGGTGTTATGTCCACTCTGATTTGTGTCCTTTATTAGGCCATAATGTCTTTCTAAGTCCTCTTGGATCACCGCATCACCTGGGGGAGGTGGAGGGGGGGGGATCAGTGGTTTAAGGGGTCCGGTATCGCCAAGCTGCCACCCTTAGGTCCTTGAGCAAGGCCCTTACCCCTCTATACTCCATGGTGGGGGGTGGTGTGGTATCATGGCTGTCCAAAATAAAAGAAACCATACTGGGATGTGCGAATATCCCAGTTTGCTGTAATGCATATGTGACGAATAAAGTCTATTCGCTTACATCATCACTCCACCTTGAGTACTTTCACTCCCTCGCTCTTTCCCTCTCTATATTCAACCGTCCGGTCTCTCCTTGGAAAGGTTGCAGTCCTGGTGTGGATTACAGCAGGGTTCAAAGGTCCATCACAAATATCTGTCCAGTTTTGGACAGTTAGTTTAGTCTCTCTCTCTCTCTCTCTCTCTCTCTCTCTCTCTCTCTCTCTCTCTCTTTCTCTATGATATCATTTTTCACTCCTATGTCAAAAGGCCTTTGGTTATTGATGAAACCCAACAGCGGCCCGACGTTGCCGAACTCGCCCAGCGAACTCGTGTCATGTCGCTTTAATTCTCCCTTTTATTTGTTTTCTCTTTCTTTGTACCATCTTACAATCACAGTCTTTCCCTCTACATTCGCGCTTCGGATGCTGCCCGAGCGTGTAAATGCAAGCCGGAATAATCACTATTGATCTGTTTTTCTCGCCGTCAGAGACGCCGCGTCCGCCACTCAGGAAACGCTCGGGGTGGGGTTCTCCAAGCCGCGTCGTTCCCGTCGGCTCGTCTCGAATAGGAATTGGTGAAAGCGGCCCCCATTGAGATTTCATGTAAAAGGCAATTCAAAATCTGTGACTTATAAATAAATAAATCTATTGGCAAGGGGCACGGTGGCTTAGTGGTTAGCATGTTCGTCTCACACCGCCAGGGTCCGGGTTCGATTCCTGTCTCGACCATGTGTGTGTGGAGTTTGCATGTTCTCCCCGTGCCTCAGGGGGTTTTTCTCCGGGTTCTCCGGTTTCCTTCCGGTCCAAAAACATGCACGGTAGGTTGATTGGCACCTTGGAAAATTGTCCCTAGTGTATGAATGTGTGTGTGTGTGTGTGTGTGTGTCCTGTGATGGGTTGGCATTCCATCCAGGGTGTATCCTGCCTTAATGCCCATAGACGCCTGAGATAGACACAGACTCCCCGGAGATTTTAAAGCCTCCCCGTGACCCGAGGGAAGATCGGATAAAGCGGTAGAAGATGAATGAATGAATGAATAATTTCAGGGAGTCCAATGGTAAGACTTGCGCCATGCATTAAGTAGGTTTTAAATACGGTACACGTATTTCTGTATTAATGCTTTTATATGAACCCAAAAATACCTTTTTTTTTGGCCAGGAATATTCAATTAGCGCCCCCCTTCCCGGGGTCCTTCACAATGGGGTGGGGGCGGCACTGAAGATATATCTCTTCCAGAAACACTTAACCTAGCACTTCTTCCATATTTCGCTGTCTTGGCATCACAAACAACAACAACAACAAAAATCCCTCAACTGAGTTTCTTAGGTGGGAAAACAAAGGCCGTTATGATGTCACGTGCGTCTGTTGGAGTCACATGACGCCTCTCTGGCGAGAGAAACGACTGACTATTATTCATTTCATCCGTTTCTTTCTTTCTTGGCGTTTTTCAATCAAGGCGCCGGCGAATTCAGTGTACAAACACGAGAACCCTACTACAGCCTGCTTATACCACAACGGCAGCGACCGGTGAGTGTAACTGAAGGCTCCAAGGCGGGACGCGAGAAGCAACACAACGGCGCTTTAATTAATAACAACAACCCGAACAGAAGCAAGAAAACAACAACCCGAACAGAAGCTACAATCCAGAAAAAGAACGCCGAAGCCCATTATGGCCGCCGACCCTGACGTGCACTCCGCTGAATTGCATCCAACGCTGAAGTGCCCTACAATATTGCCCACATTTTCACATTTTAATATGATGCGTAAAAAGGGTTGGTCCGAGGTTGTGTGTGTGGAGTTTGCAGTTTGTTCTCCCCGTGCCTCAAGGGGTTTTTCTTTTTTCTCCGGGTTCTCCGGTTCCTGTTTTTCTTCTTCCCCCGGTCCAAAAACATGCACGGTAGTGTATGAATGTGTGTGAATGTGTGTGTGTGTGTCCTGTGATGGGTTGGCATTCATTCCATCCAGGGTGTATCCTGCCTTTAATGCCCATAATGCCCATATAGACGCCTGAGATAGACACAGACTAACTACCCGTGACCCGAGGGAAGATCGGATAAAGCGGTAGAAGATGAATGAATGAATGAATGAATGAATGAATGTGATGCTATGTAGTTTACAACATATACATGTATTTTAAGGTAGAAAAATCCTCCTTAAGGAAAAATGACAAGACTCTAAAGGTGCAAATTAAGGTGCAAAAATGCAACAAGACTCTTATATTGCTGTTGTGTCATCGCATATCTCTCCGGCCCCTCATATGGGATGCTTTTCCTTCCCCCTCCCCCCTCCCAAATCCCGCCCCCTTCCCCCCAGGCAAGATAAACTGTTTATTCACACATTTTTCCGAGACGACAAGATCCTGGTGCAAGAATAGCTCCGCCCCTTTTTTTGGGGTGGGGGGGGCTAAAAATGGGAGAGAAAATGTTTGTGAAGAACATATTGACTTTGGAAAGTCATCAATTCATCCCAGCCCAGACGACCATGATTAATCTAATTAGAAACGAGTTCCCTAGGTGTGCCTGCTGTGTGACTAGAAAATGCTAAACTGCGACTCTCCATCTGTTCACATCGGGGTTTTTTTTCTTTTTCTTTCTTTGTTTGGAAGATTTTAAGATTCAGTTTCCCAACAAATAAATGCCCTGTAACTCTTATTACAACTTTTCCAATGCAACTTATAGACAATATATTTTTCTACAGCAGCCGATGATCACATTCATGCAAAGATGTTCAGCAGACTTGAGGTCAGATGTGTACAGCGGGAGATCCTCCACTCTGACACTGCACATCTGTATCGAGCTGACTTTGTGGGACACAGCCATGCTGTAGATGGATGGATGGATGGATGGATAGATATATAGATAGATAGATAGATAGATAGATAGACAGACAGACAGACAGACAGACAGACAGACAGACAGACAGACAGACAGACAGACAGACAGATACAGACATGACAGATAGATAGATAGATAGATAGATAGATAGATGGGTAGATAGATGGATGGATGGATAGATACATTAACAGACAGAAAGACAGTCAGATAGAACTTTGCATACTAGATAGATAGATAGATAGATAGATAGATAGATAGATAGATAGATAGATAGATAGATAGATAGATAGATAGATAGATAGATAGATAGATAGATAGATAGATAGATAGATAGATAGATAGATAGATAGATAGAACTTATGTGCATACTAGATAGACAGACAGATAGACACAGGTAGATAGATAGATAGATAGATAGATAGATAGATAGATAGATAGATAGATAGATAGATAGATAGATAACAATAAAGATGGATAGTTATATATATATACAGATAGATGGATGGATGGATGGATGGATGGATGGACAGACAGACAGGTAGAACTTCAAAAAGACAGAAGAAGGAAAGATTTAATGAGTAAAAAAAGGAGGGAAGGCAAAGATTGATCGAGAGATAAAGATATAGATAGATAGATAGACAGACAGACAGACAGACTGACAGGTAGAACTTCTTTGCATACTAGATAGATAGATAGATAGATAGATAGATAGATAGATAGATAGATAGATAGATAGATAGATAACAATAAAGATGGATAGTTATATATATATAGATAGATAGATAGATGGATGGATGGATAGATAGATCAACAGACAGAAAGACAGTCAGGTAGAACTTTGCATACTAGATAGATAGATAGATAGATAGATAGATAGATAGATAGATAGACAGACAGACAGACAGACAGACAGACAGACAGACAGGCAGGCAGATAGATGGATAGACAGATACTCAGTGTTATGGTAGTGATTAATGCTTGACTTCTTGTCAGAATGAGATGAGTTTTAATCCCAGCACTGCACGAAGACGCCACACTTGTGAAGTGACAGGAGAATCTTTACACTATAAATATGTAAATGAGATGTAAATGAGATGTAAATGAGACGAGTGTAAAGTACGCAGCTCCGGTTTACGCGCACCTTTATAACACAGACTTATATTTTTTCCACACCGTTGCTGTGATTTTGTACTCGTGTAGCAACGATGTTGTTGTCGTTGTTGTTGTTGTTGTTATTGTGTTCAGACTTACAATGTACAAACCGTGCCTGGATCACACGCGCGTCTCCATCTTCACGCTCGCCGCGAGAGTCTGACGCGCCCGGGTTGCCAAGATGTCAGGTTTCATGAAACAACAGGAGGGAGAAGCAACGAGAAAGGGCGAGAAAAGGCAGGAAGAGCAGAGAAACAGACGGCTTTTACCCAGGAGAAGTGGGCAGAGAGGGGGAAAGGGGAAGGAGAAAAAGAGGACAGAAGAGTAAAAGAGGCCCAGGAGACACAGAGAACGAAAGGAGAAAGCGGGAAAATGATGAAAGGAGAGAGAGAGAGGAAAAAAAGACGGGGGAATTGCTAAGTGTAAAAAAGAACGGCAAGAGGAGATGAGAGTGGAGGAAAAAACGAGGGGATAGAGAATGAAAAAAGGAGGTGAATAAAGAGGAACAGAGAGAAGCCAATAAAACGCGACGAGTAAAAGAAAGAAGAGAAAGAAATTTATGGGGAAACATTAAAAAAAGGGATGAAAAGGTATAAAGGGGTGAAAGAGGATGAAAAGAAAAAAGATGGTAATGGAGAAAACGTGAGAGAGGATTAAAAACTAATGGGAGAAAGTGCGGGAAAAAAAAGAGATGAATAGAGAAGAAAGAGTTTAAGGATGGAGGGAAAGTGACAGAGAAAAAAAAAGAAAGGAAAGAAGGATGAAGTAAATCAGAAAGGTCAAAAAACGAGGCCAGCAAAAAAAAACGGTTGTGCCTGAAAAAGAAGTGAATAAAATGAAGAAATGAATGTGGGAATGGAGAATGAAGGGAGAAAGGATGCAGGATATAGAGAGGGGGAAACAAGAGGAATGAAAAAAAGAGAAAAGGAAAAGGATGAAATGATATGGAGGTATAGAGGAAAAAAGTTGGAAAAAGACAAAGGACAGAAGAAAGATTTAATGAGTGAAAAAGGAGGGAAGGCAAATGTAAACGATAGATAGATGGATGGATGGATGGATGGATGGATGGATGGATGGATGGATGATAGATAGATAGATAGATAGATAGATAGATAGATAGATAGATAGATAGATAGATAGATAGATAGATAGACAGACAGATAGACAGACAGACAGACAGACAGACAGACAGACAGACAGACAGATAGACAGATAGATAGAACTTTGCATACTAGATATATAGATATAGATAGTTGGATAGATAGAATAAAGATAGACAGACAGACAGACAGGTAGATAGACATATAGATAGACAGACAGACAGACAGACAGGTAGATAGACAGATAGACAGACAGGTAGAATTTCAAAAAGACAAAAGACAGAAGAAGGAAAGATTTAATGAGTAAAAAAAGATTTAATGAGTAAGTAAAAAAATCAGATAGATAGAGAGATAAAGATATATAGATAGATAGATAGACAGACAGACAGAGATAGATAGATAGATAGACTTCTTGCATATAGATAGATAGATAGATAGATACAGACAGACGATAGATAGATAGATAAATAAGATAAATAGATAGATAGATAATAGATAGATAGATAGATAGATAGATAGATAGATAGATAGATAGATAGATAGATAGATAGATAGATAGATAGATAGATAGATAGATAGATAGATAGATAGAGATAGATAGATAGATAGATAGATAGATAGATAGATAGATAGATAGATAGATAGACAGACAGACAGGTAGATAGACAGATAGAGATAGATAGAACTAGATCTAGATAGATGCTTGATAGATACTAGATAGATAGACAGACAGATAGACAGACAGACAGACAGAGACAGATAGAGACAGGTAGATAGATAGATATAGATAGATAGATAGATAGACTAGGATAGAATAGATAGATAGATAGATAGATAGATAGATAGATAGATAGATAGATAGATAGATAGATAGATAGATAGATAGATAGATAGATAGATAGATAGATAGATAGATAGATAGATAGATAGATAGATAGATAGATAGATAGATAGATAGATAGATAGATAGATAGATAGATAGATAGATAGATAGATAGATAGATAGATAGATAGATAGATAGATAGATAGATAGATAGATGGATAGATAGATAGATAGATAGATAGACAGACAGACTCACAGACTAGGTAGAACTTCTTTGCATACTAGATAGATAGACAGACAGACAGACTTTGATGATAGATAGATAGATGATAGATAGATAGATAGATAGATAGATAGATAGATAGATAGACAGACAGATAGATTATAGATTAGATAGATTATAAAATAAAGAGAGGACTGAAGGAAAGAGAGGGAAAAAGAGAACAGAGTTGAAATCAGAGACATTATTTTAAAAGGATGGTAAAGGATGATATCGAGGCAGACCGATAGAAGAAGAAGGAGAAGAAACACATGTCCACGCTCGACAGGAAACCAGCGGAATGGAAACGTACATGCTCTCCATCACAGCCAAACCCTGAGCGGCGACATCATTAAAGCCGGATTACAAGTCACACCAGTCATTATCCTGATTGAGCCGAGGTAAAAGTTTACGAGGCGATGAAGCGTTTACACCACAGTCCTTCTCCTTTCACGCTCGAGAACCTGGTAAATAATAATCCTCTACTTTCAAAACCCGCTCCGTATATAAAGTGCAGTCGGGAAGGGGTGGGGGGGGCCGGGGGGGTGATCGGATCGTTTATCTGAATCTAATCTTTACATCCAATATGATACAAAGCGATATAATATGACACAAAGTGATACGATACGATACAAATCGATGTGATACAAAGTGATATGGTACAGTGATACGATACAAAGCGATGTGATACAAAGTGATATGGTACAGTGATACGATACAAAGCGATGTGATACAAAGTGATATGGTACAGTGATACGATACAAAGCGATGTGATACAAAGTGATATGGTACAGTGATACGATACAAAGCGATGTGATACAAAGTGATATGGTACAGTGATACGATACAAAGCGATACGATGTGATACAAAAAGTGATACGATACGATACAAAGCAATGCGATACAAAGTGATATGATATGATACAAAAAGTGATACGATACAAAGCAATGCGATACAAAGTGATACGATATGATACAAAGCAATGCGATACATATACGTACATATACAATACATATACAAGTACATATACAAGTACATATACAAGTACATATACAATATGATACAAAGTGATACGAGACAATACAAAGTGATATGATACGATACAAAGCAATGTGATACAAAGTGATAAGATATGATACAGTGATACGATACGATACAAAGTGATACCATACGAAACAAATCAATGATACGATACGATACAAAGTGATATGATACGATACAAAGCGATACGATATGATACAAAGCGATACGATAGGATACAAAGCGATACGATATGATACAAAGCGATACGATAGGATACAAAGCGATACGATATGATACAAAGTGATATGGTACGATACAAAGCGATACGATATTAAACACAGCGATACGATAGGATACCAAGCGATACGATACGATACAAAGTGATATGATACGATACAAAGCGATACGATAGGATACAAAGCGATACGATAGGATACAAAGCGATACGATACGATACAAAGCGATACGATATGATACAAAGTGATACGATATGATACAAAGTGATATGACACGATACAAAGCGATACAATATGATACAAAGTGATATGATAGGACACAATGTGCTATGATACGATACAAAGCGATACGATACAAAGTGATATGATACATTGATATGATGCGATAGATATGAAGCAGCTACTGGCGCAATTTGATTCCTATTCGATTCAATGCAATGTGATGGAAAATTACTGTAAGATTCAATAATAGATCATAAAACAGACAGAGAGAGAGACAGAGAGAGAGACAGAGAGAGAGACAGAGAGAGAGACAGACAGATAGATCGCCATAGAAGTGAATTTGAGTTAACAACTTTGACAGCCCTAATAATAGTACATTACATTAATAATAATAATAATAATAATAATAATAATAATAATAATAATAAACGTTACACCATAAAACACATCTACTAATAACGATACTACTAACACTAAAGTCCTCTGAAACTGATGCAGCACGTCGTTCGCGTTTACGCCGAGGCACAGATACGAATCTACGCATGCACATTTAAGGTAAATCCAGTCGCGCGTAATGAGTCGTGCGTTACAGCAGAGCGGCGAGCGAGTCCTGCGCTACATCTTTATACACCCAAACTCTAAATCACAGCTCCAGGCCTTGTAATAAGAAGGAAACCCTACATAAATATACTCTCGCACTGCTCCTGACACTCGCTTTGACAAATGACCGTGACTGTTCGGAAAAATCAAGGCGTGCGCTTCCCCCCCCCCCCACTCAAATCCACTTTTCTAATTGAATTTGTTTCACCCTTTCACAGGAAACCTAAACGGTGGGAAACGGTCGCTATGGCGGCGCGAACGCGGCATTAACCCTCAATCCAAACGCGGGGTTTGGAAGGAAATATAAGCGATGGGGGACGAGATACAGTACAGAGTGTCGCTCTGCGTTACACAGTGTTTGGGGGAGGGACTCGTTACATGTAACTGGCGTTACGTGATTTAATGAGCAAATCAATGTAAACAGTAATTCGGTGAAAATGTTACCGAGGACAAAATGTGCAATTTAATTACTTGTGAAAATGTTAACGATTGTAAAATAGCGTTACATCTGAACAATTTCTATAAAATCCAATAATAATAATAATAATAATAATAATAACAATAATAATAATAATAATAATAATAATAATAATAATAATAATAATGATAATAATAATAACAAATAACAATTAATAATAATAATAATAATAATAACAATAATAATAATAATAATAACAATAAGAATAATAATAATAATAACAATAATAACAAATAATAATAATAATAATAATAATAATAATAATAAATAATAATAATAATAATGATAATAATAATAACAATAATAACAACAATAATAATAATCATAACACTAATAATAATAATAATGATAATAATAATAATAATAACAATAATAACAACAATAATAATAATAATAATAGTTGCGCTCCCACCAGGGCATGGTGGCTTAGTAGTTAGCAGTTAGCATGTTCACCTCACACCTCCAGGATTGTGGGTTCGATTCCCGCCATGCTACTTGCCAGTGTGTCGCATCATAGCTATGCAAAGATTCCGTGCATGTTTTTGGACCGGGAGGAAACCGGAGAACCCGGAGAAAAACAGGGAGAACTACACACACACACAGCGGAGTCGGGACTCGAACCCCCGACCCTGTAGGCGTGAGGCGAACATGCTAAGCCACTAAGAACCCAAACAGATTTTTTACTTTGTTCGTATCGCCTCGACGGAAGTTCGCAAAGTGTTCGTTCGTAAGGCGTACTTCAAAAAAAAAAGGGACGCATAAACCTACCCAGAAATTATGCTCGTGACATTTTCATCTGCTAATGAGCTCATTATTCATGGTGTTATGAAGCGTTCCGCTTTTTTTTCCCCCCTCCAAGCGCAGGCTACCTGTGGGATCTGTACCATCTCAGGGTTTTAAAAATAAAATGACTGCGGCGCACGCTTTTCTCCCGCCACACCGGGGAACGGAAAACAGGGATTAGAAATCACACACCACACACACACACACACACACACACACACACATACACATACACACATATATACAGGCCACTCATAGGGTGCAGCAGGTGTTAGCACCTAAGTCCTTCGCATCGCTTTGCAGCTGAGCGTCTTGTCCTCCGAAACAAAAACAAAAAAGACTAGTGATCCCTCGTTCGTGCAACGAGTACACTTCAGTCTGCACCTCTCCATCTCTATGCGGGTACACACACACAAACACACACACAAATACACAACCCCTAGAGCAAAACTATTCTCAGACGACGGCTCAATACGCAACCTTATAGAGTGTTTTCTTTTTTTTTGTGTGGCCCCGCCCCTTTACCTCCACGACTCATTATATTCTCCCTATATGAGATTAACTATTGATACGAGATCGATGGAGGCTATTTGTAGGACCTTCTGGTAAATATATAGGAATTCCCGCCCGCTTGTTTTTTATTTTTCCCCCTTATCGATTGGCGTGGACGCCCTTTTTCGCCTCGTCCTCTTTTTTTCCGTTTTAAACATTCATCTCGTGGCCATTTCTATACACGCATGAGATATATCCCTCATCCCGAATACAAGATGAGAAGCGCATGAAAGATAGAGAACATTCCCTCCGATGGCTCGTTCGTTTTTTTTTTTTTCTTTTTTTCCTTCCCGAGCGCCGAGCGCCTAAACTGATCGCGCTAAATAAAACATGACCCTTGGTTTTTTTTTTGTTTTTTTTTTTTATCGCTTTTATCCGCGGCGGGTCCTTTAGCTCGCGCGAATATTCATGTACCGAACAAAAGGGAGAACGAGGGAAGGAAGCGGCTCGTATTACAGTAATTAAACTCGGCGGATGAACTCGTCCCACACCACCAGCGACCCAAATTTCATTTTTATTTATTTATTTATTTATTTATCCCCACCACCCCCACCTTTCTAATCGCCAAAGACTGTAATTATAGTAATGAATAATCATTGCACCGTGATCTCGGGCCTATTGTCCTGGATTTAATTGCAACGGTCAGGATAGAGCGAGATACGGATCCGTCGAGGGGTCCGAACCGCCAACGACCTCAAAGGTCGACTAAGAGGTCGTTGGTAAAAAACACATTTTTCGAGGCTAAAGGTGGTGGAAATTCTGTTTTTTTATATATATATATATATATATATATATATATATATATATATATATATATATATATGATTTGGGTTTGGAAATATTGGCACCGTTAGGAAAAATGTGTTTCAATATAAATAAATAAATAACATCATCTAATGGTGTCGGAATCAAAACCAACAGCTTTCGCAGCGAAATATATATTAAAGCAGTCGCTTTGGTAAAATAGCACTTGCTATATATTTATATCTGTCTTTATATGCAGTAATTAAACCAAGTGGCCGAAAATGTCCTCATAAAACGTAAACCAGAAACGGTGTGTTTTTGTTTGTTTTTTTCTTTCTTCTCGAAGTAACATTCGTTCACACGCGTAAACAAATCACACAATATTATTATTGTTTACTACTGCTGGGTATACATTAATAGCGTTTTTGTCTCTGCACAAACGAACCTTTTTCCGTTTATTTACTTTCCGTCTCTGAAATGTCGTCTTAATGACTAAAAATGCGTTTTCGAAAGCCTCCGTTTTCACAGTCCACGTTTTATATATATATATAGCGAAAATAGCGAAAAAAAGCCATTTTCAAATATTTCCACTTTTTGTGGTGTTTTTGTTTAAAAAAAAAAAAAAAAAAATAAATAAATAAATAAATACGTGTTTCCACACGTAAGCGTATTCGTTTGAACATGGCCTAAATGGCTAGATATTTATAGAAATAGCCAATAATGAGACCATTTGGTGAGTCATCCAGCATTTTCTTTTTATTTAATTAATTTTTTTTCAGTATACATCTTTCTAAATCAAGACCTCATGCTGTCGCTCTGTTCTTTGGCTCGGTTTAGCAAAATACGTAAAAAAAAATATATATAGTTTTTTTTTCACTGTATATGTTTGTTTCCCCCGACTGGGTCAAATCACTGCCTTACAGTTTGTTTGACTTGTCAGAGAATCACTTGTACATTATGTTCGTTCACCTGGGAACACGACCGAACACATGTCATACAGGAGACGTTTAACTATTATTTACTATTATATTATATTATATATATATATATATATATATATATATATATATATATATATATATATATATATATATATATATATATATATATATATATATATATATATATATATATATATATATATATATATATATCTATATAATATATATATATATATATATATATATATATATATGTAGCATAGCAATAAAAATTAATGCGGTATTACGCTTATTAGTAAGTGGCCAGTGGGTCCTATTACTTAAGGGGTTTAACACTTAAATTGTGTTGAGCGAGGGCCTCCAAAGGGGGCGCTGCATCATGGCGAACCCTGTGCTCTTTTTATCTTCCTAAAAAAAAAAACAAACAAACAAACAATTCACCATGCTGCAATGTAAGTATGACAAACAAAGGCTATTCTATTCTGCGTTTGGGACTGAAACAGGTTCGTATTATGCAAGTTCACAGAAGCCCATAGTAACATCACCGCCATTTAGATTCTCAGGAGGGGGCGGAGCTCAGTGGTGTAAGGCGAGTGGGTCCTATTACTGATTGGCCGGTCGGAGTTTCTTTGTGAACGAATGGTTTAAACGGCAATGGCCGTTTCGTGCATCCGTGACGAGTGAACACTTCTGTGTATATTTAGCATGTGGGAAACGCGATCGTATTCAAATTCAAATATATCTATGGCGAATATTTCAGGGCTTCGTTAAACTCTGGGTGTATAAATGTATCGGTGGAGTTTTATGTAACGCCCCCGCCCCCCCCCCCCCTTCCCCCGTAAATAGATCGTTGTTTCTTTTCCTCAATTTTTCGTAAGCTCTGGTCTTTGGCTCGATTCGACTTCCAGAGTCGAGTCACTTAATCACAGCAATTGAATCAAACCCGAGTTCATCTGGAGGCAAAACGGAATGGAGCCAGGTTTGGTCCTTCCGCCGCGTTCTGACCTTCCAAGGGAACGGCGAGCGCCGGGCTAACGCGCAAGGGGAACGGACTACATGGCGAATGCGCCCTCGGCGTCTTTAGGATGAAGACGTGCGTTCATATGCATCGTTCACTTGCCAAAAACCAGCGCCTCGTATTATAACCCAGGTCTGAAAACAACGCAATCTGTTGGTCCTCAGTCCAACAGGTGCAAGGAGTTGCGTGCAGATCTCCAGGCATCCTGCCCGGGCACTGCACTCTGCTTTGGAGAGGGTGCCAAGCACCATCCTCTGCCTCCTGCCTTGGATTTTCGAGTCGATTCGCAGTCCAAAAAAAAAAAAATCCCCGGTCGAAGAGGAACGAGAAGCGCCGGCGCGCTCCAGATACAACGGATGGAAGCTAAAGAGCGCGAGGAAGCCAGGTCTGGAACATGACGCGGTTCAGACGGCGTGGATCTGACATGCAAAGGGAGGGGTGGTGGGTTTTAAACGAGGTGGCATCTGTTGGGGTTGGCAGCACGCAACCATCCCTCCAAAATCCCCTCCCGCTGTCATCGCCCACCCCCCCCCCTCCCCCCTCCCTCCCAAAAACCCCATCCCTGCGTCCCTTCTATCCTTTCCATCCCTTCATCCTTCCATCACTCTTTATCCGCCGGCCAAAATTTGCCGTTCCAGTTTTCACTTGAGACGCCAGGCTGACTAACATGTCCTACATGCACTGACCCCACTTGTGTTTTCCATATGTCATCGAGAGAAGACGCGTTATCGGTGCGAAGCCAAAGTGAGCCATTTTTTTTTTGCGCAGTAAAAAAACTCCGGGTTCTCGGAGTCGTCTCGAATAACGAAGGAGAAATCTTTATCAAGTCTATATCGAATGTACAGAAGACCCGGACGCAAAGGAACGTTACAGGAGACCCCGGACGCATAGGAACTTTACATAAGACCCTGGACGCAAAGGACCTTTACAGACGATCTCGGACGCAAAGGAACTTTACATAAGACCCCAAAGGAACTTTACATAGACCCCGGACGCAAAGGAACTTTACATAAGACCCCGGATGCAAAGGAACGTTACAGAAGACCCCGGACGCAAAGGAACTTTACATAAGACCCCGGACGCAAAGGAACTTTACAGAAGACCTCGGACGCAAAGGAACTTTACATAAGACCCCGGACGCAAAGGAACTTTACATAAGACCCTGGACGAAAAGGAACTTTACATAAGACCCCGGACGCAAAGGAACTTTACAGACGACCCCGGACGCAAAGGAACTTTACATAAGACCCCGAACGCAAAGGACCTTTACAGACGATCTCGGACAGACGACCCCGGACGCAAAGGAACTTTACAGAAGACCACGGAAGACCCCGGACGCAAAGGAACTTTACATAAGACCCCGGACGCAAAGGAACTTTACAGAAGACCTCGGACGCAAAGGAACTTTACAGAAGACCCCGGATGCAAAGGAACTTTACATAAGACCCCGGATAAGACCCCGGACGCAAAGGAACTTTACAGAAGACCCTCGGACGCAAAGGAACTTTACATAAGACCCCGAACCAAAGGATAAGACCCCGGACGCAAAGGAACTTTACATAAGACCCCGGACGCAAAGGAACTTTACAGATGACCTCATACGCAAAGTCTTTGATGGTCTTTGATGGCGTAACGCTTGGGCTTTGCTTGTCTTTTGCGCCCCTGTTTGAGAAACAGTCGGTGTACGAGCTCATAACAGCGTGTCATCATCGGTGACACTAATGGAAGTGCTGTGACTAAAAGACTAAAAGGGAGAAGCAAGAAGCGAGGCAGATTCGGCAGACGTTTCCCTCATCAGAAGTGCCACCCGAAAGCCCCGGACGAACTGCGTGCACTCGAGTTTCATTAGCTTTAGTCTCTTGCACGCGGAGGAGAAAACGTAGTTTGTGGTTCGTATTACGCTGTGGAATAAAGTGTGGAAGCACATCCGATGTAGGACAGAGTGTACGGTGCGGCCACTAGGGGGCGCCCCCTTCAATGTTGCCGGCCTTGCCTATTTACATTTACGGCATTTGGCAGACGCCCTTATCCAGAGCGATTGGGGGTTAAGGGCCTTGGTCAAGGGTCCACTAGTTGCAGCTTGGTGGTCGTGGGGTTTGAACCTGCGATCTTCTGGTCCAGAGGCCAATGCCTTACCCACTAAGCCAACACCTCCCTATTTCATTTATTTACCTGCAGGATATCTTTGTGTTTAACCTTTTTTATGTATAAAGTGGGAAAGTGTAGCTCTGATGGTTTAAAGTGCCGGGCTACTGGGGTTTGAGACCGGCGGTATCGCCAAATTGTGTTGAGCGAGGGCCTCCAAAGGGGGCGCCGCATCATGTGCTCTTTTTCTCTTCCTAAGAAAAACAAACAAACAAACAAACAAACAAACAATTCACCATGCTGCAATGTAAGTGTGACAAACAAAGGCTATTCTATTCTACCTTTGGGACGGAGGCGGATTTGCAAGTTCACAGAAGCCCACAGTAGCATCGAAGCCATTTCAATTCTCAGGAGGGGAGCGGAGCATACCCCCCCCCCCCCCCCCCCCCACCCCCCCCCCACCCCCCCCCCCCCCCCCCCCCCCCCCCCCCCCCCCCCCCCTACCCCCCCCCCCCCCCCCCCCCCCCCCCCCCCCGGGAATGGCCAAGCTGCCGCCCTTGGGTCCTTGAGCAAGACCCTTAACCCTCTGTGCTCCAGGGGGCGCCGCTATCTGGGATATGCGAAGGAAGAGTTTCACTGTGCTGTAATGTACATGTGACATAAATAAGCCTATTCTATTCTTCAATCCCTGAACAATAAGGAATATTCTCTTGTTCATTTATTTTAGGTTAGATGAGTGACCGGATTCTATATGGACACATAATACCATTCCACAATTATTCCCAATATTCCATTATAAGACCCTTCTACTGTTCTGGGAAGAGGCTCTACAATCTTCCATCCCGTCCCGGTCTTTTTATAGGAAAATGTGGGTTCAGATGAAGGACGCCACCACATCCAGAGACGACGTCCCATACAACCGTGTGCCTCAAACACAGTGCTAGCAATTTGTGCAAGAAACACACATGGCTGGTGTCCAAATATAGTCTATATGTCTGCAAGAAAATCTCTTTTATCGCAGTCCATTCCCAGACAAGCCGTAGAATTCGTATCGGAGATTTGCGGGGGTCCGAAAAGAAAAAAAAAAAAAAGTCAAATTCATGTCAAAAATTTGAAGAGCAATTTAATTGAACAGCAGCTCATTTTAGGTTTAAAAATATCTGCATTTTTTAAAATGTATTTATTTATTTTGGTCCGAGGAAATGCAATTCACCAAATATCAGATCCAAAGTGCGATACGAATCGAGAACGTGTTTCGTCTTTTAGTGAAGCCCCCTTTTTTTTTCCTTACATTCCAACGCCCTGCTTTTAAGAGATGCCGGATTTAATGGGGTAGGACACAAATACGATAAAGACGATAAGAGCACGCTATGATCGGGTTCTTTAATGGGACCTTAGCGTTCTATATTGGCAGAACGTCCAGGTGAAAATAGCAACGCTGACCGACACGTGTAAGGCGATCTTAAGAGCTGTGGATCGGGCTGGAGTGCTAAGAGACCGCCGATCAATATCTGCAAGGTTCGGAAAACAACATAGAAATTACGTTACATCGGATTTAAAAGAGTATTAAAAAAAAAAAGAAGAAAGGTCCATTAGTGCACCATGTGACCTTACGGTCCTTACGGTAATTTCAACAACACTCCACATGCAGAAAGGTGTACGGGAGTCCAGCTTGACCATTTTTTAATAAGGATTAAAATGTATTTATTTATTTATTTATTTTCCCCTGATTATGGAATTACTTCTCATTCTTTATAACACGGATCAGATCAGGGTGCCATTACTATCGATCGCTACACCACGAGTCCTTGTACTGACAAGTCTCATTTATTCCAAACCCACTTACAGTGAACGCCTCGGGGCAGTTCTTCAATATTTTAACCGTAAATCCACAGCGATGCGGCGCTCTCCATCGCGATTGGCCCGTTTCGCTTTGGTTTCTATGGTAACGTGGAAACTCTGGAAACTCTTTCTATGGGAATTAAAGACTCTGTGCAGGTTGTGCGTCGCATTATAACACTTTTAGTCATCCGGAACAAAATGAAGGCGCGGATTTGTATTTCATTTTTGTTTTGTTTTTGTTTTTTATCGACAGACCCTTCATTTGCATAGCGAATGGCTGTTATTGTTTATCCACAGAATGTTTAGCGCAGAGTAAACAAACTGAGGCCCTGAAACTTTCTTGGAGTCTCTGCGAATTTTTGTTGTTGGCGGTTAAAAAACGCGCTTCGAGGGCGTGCAAAGATTCGTTTATTACGCATCAAATGAAACACATTTTTAGCTTATGTTTATTTCTGTAAAAATAATGGGGGAGAAAATGGAAGTCAAAAAATAGCACATTACATACACGGATAGAAAAAAATACCAAGAAAAAAAAAATATATATATATATATATATATATTTTTTTTTTTTTTGCAGTATTTTAACTTCTTTCAGGACTTTTTATGGAAATTAGCAGTTAGAAATAGAGTTAAATGTTTGTATTTATTTATTTATGTATTTATTTTTTGACCATTATGCCTTCACCTCTTAATAACTTCATTATGAGGAAACCTTTGATATAATAATAAAAAAAAAAAAAAAAAAAAAACGCAGTATAAAAAGAAAGGAATGTCATACAACAAGAGTGATGGCATTAGTGAAAAAAGCACTTGTACTGGAGACTGAAATGCACCAGAATGTACTGCCAGAATAGTGTAATAATAATTATTATCATATTTATGATTATGATAGCGGATGGTTCGCATATTAGATTTGGTGGGTGTTTTTTTTTTTTTTTTAATGCTAGATGAATCTTTTTAACACAACCCTCCCCATTTATACGGGCTTGGGACCGGTACTAGGAATGCACTGGGTTGTGAAACAACAATGACTGGGGCAGACCGAGCGAAATTTGGGGTTAAGGGCCTTGCGTAAGGGCCCACAAGTGGCGTCTCGGTGGTGCTGGGACTCAAACCTCGGTCCAGAGCCCAATGCCTTAACCAATGATCTACCACCTCCTCCATTATTGTTCATTCATTCATTCATCTTCTATGATGGGGTTTTTCTCCGGTTTCCTCCCGGTCCAAAAACATGCACGGTAGGTTGATTGACACCTTGGAAAATTGTCCCTAGTGTGTGAATGTGTGTGTGTGTGTGTGTGTGTGTGCCCTGGGTTGGCATGCCATACAAGGTGTGTCCTGCCTTGCTGCCCGAACACTCCTGAGATGGGCACAGGCTCGCCGCAACCTGAGAGTTTTTTTTCTGTGTAGAGACGTTCTCCTACTGAGAATATCAGAGAATATAAATAAAGTATAATTTTGAATATAAAAAAAAAATATATATATATATATATATATATAAATATAAATACCGCCGTAAACGTGCGATATTGGCCGCGTTAACCGTTTTGTACAAAAGGTCGCACTTCCCTCGGGTCTGTTCTCTCGCGTTCTGGCGCCACGCAGACGGATGGGATCTAAAAATGGACCGGGAGGGTTTTTGCGGCTCTCGCGACAGCATGACCGCATGCGGTCATTACAGCCGAAAGGCGGCATGACAAATACTAAAGAAAAAAAGAAAAAACTTTCTCCACTCAAGTTCTAACTAACACTAAAAGACGACGGCGTTCACTGGAGCGTAACGAAGTAAATCCACCACTGATGGTTGTAAATGCCACCATCATGCATGCTGATCCATAATAACGCCTTCTTTCCACCCTGTGTTAACCCACCTTCCCGCTCTTCTACCTGGTGTGCAGGTGCAGCGTCAGACGTCCAGATGAAACCATCAATAACGGCGGCCTGGAAATGACACCGGAAATCCGCAGGTATGAATAATGGCCGTACCTCGAGGCGCTCCGCTGCGCCGCCCGTAACGCACAAGAGTAAATTCCCTCGTCTTGTACCAATCCCTCCGGATTTTGCTATGCTAATACGAGTGGAATTTTTTCTTTTTTTTTTTTTTTTTTAGACCTGATTAGAGGAATGCTCCAGGTATCCCACCCCCCCCCCCCCCTTTCAAATCTCACATTCTCATTCTGGGTAACGTGGATCAGTAGGGTGCGCCATTACTTCTTATAATTTCATCATTGTAGTGACAAAATTCATTGACTCAAAATGCAGAGCAGGCTTAAGGGCAGCACTTCAGCGTTTTTTTTCCGGCGGTTTCCGATTGGTCGGCGGCAGGAGCTCGTGTAGCCCTCGCTGTAAATGTTTTAGAGCGGAAATGTTCGGTTTCTACTCTATAACAAGGAAAGATGGGAATAAAGAACAAAAGGGACGAAAGGAGGAAACGAATGACGTCATTGGTTGACTTTCATAGACCAGGAAATGCCGACTTGTAGTTGCTGTAATGTATCTTGGAAACAAATAAGCAACTGTTCGCCGACATTATTCGTGGAAACCGCAAATACACTCATATAAATATATTCATATATAATACGAGTTTTATTCAGTTAAATTCTCAACGTTCTTACATGCAAGAAATTCTACCCTTCTAATATGACGGAAAACGACAAAGAAAAAGCACTTGTATGAATTATGGTACATATTGTATTTATAACGTAGAGACGTACAGGTTCACCTTTACAATTGTATTTTTTATAACATATCATGCTTGAGTTTGAAATGAAATGAAGGTGTTTTGGAGGTAAATTTTTTTATTTTATTTTTTTACCACATCTGGTATTCACGCATTTCAACCAATCACGTAAGAGCATGTCGGGCGACGGGTGTATACGCATTTCATTACAGCCTTCGTGAAATGACGTTAAGGCGAACGTGAAATACATTTCTTTATTGATAAAGGTGTGAAACGAATCTGTTAAGAAACAAGCAACGATTGTTTTCTGGTCAAATTAGCATTCGTTATAAGAAAAGAAAAAAATGAATGCCTGTCCAACACATGTCATCCTATCTTTTTCTCTCTCTCTCTCTCTAACTCTTTATAGAGAGTACAGTATTTATCTTTTTTCTACTCTGACTCAGCCTTGGAGTCTGTTCTCCTGTGGGTGGTGAGAGGTCATTGTAGGTGAACTGTGTTTGGATGCCATGTTTCCACATTCTTCCACTCGAATATCCTCCTATATATATATATATATATATATATATATATATATATATATATATATATATATATATATATATATATATATATATATATATATATATATATAGATATATAGATATATATATATATATATATATATATAGTATATATATATATATATATATATATATATATATATATATATATATATATATATATAAACACACACCACACATATTGTGTATATTATATATATATACACATATTGTATATATATATATATATATATATATATATATATTATTGTATATAAATAGTGAAGAAAACACAGAAGAAACACTAATTGGACTTGGGGAACATCTTGAGATGTTTACCCACACTGACCTCGGTGCGCAGGTTTTTTCACATTGCCATTCCTCAGATGTAGCAGGAGGAACAAGGGAAACAGCAGGGGTCGGTCTGGGGGTAGAAATATTTCTGGATTTAAATATGATATAAAAGAGACAGCGAGATTAGACGTCCCGGTGCCTCGTGACCAGAAGGTCCGTAGCCGGTCTACATTCTAGATTCGCTCGGATTTTCGCTCGGATGTCACCTTCGCAAAATAAGTAGGAAGAAAAGGGGGGGGGGGGGGGGGGCGAAGCTCAGTGGTTAAAAGGTGGGCCCTTGAGCAAGGCCCTTAACCAATTGCTCTGTTGTAAGTCGCTCTGGATAATTGCGCAAATGTAATGTAAGAAAATGATGTTTTGGCCAAACCAAACCGATGTGTGTGTGTATATATATATGTATATATACATATACATATATATATATATATATATATATATATATATATATATATATATATATATATTCAGTTTCAGTTTAAGCAAAAGGTTTCTATTTGTCTTTATTTCCATTTCCCCCAATTTCCCATTATTTCTCATCAATTCCCATAAATTCCTGCAAAATCAGAAATCCAGGTAACTTTCTTTCCAAACGTTCTAAAAATTCACGAGTGTCACCCCAAAATCTGCTGGAACCCAGAAAATGCCGAATGGGATCTTCCAAAACCACAAACAAATCTGGGTGGGGTAAACGTTTACCCACATAGCGTACTGAAACACCCAAGCTTTGGCGGAAGCACTGCTGCCGTGTGCTGCTAGTAATGACGTCCTCACGCCGAGTTTCATGCTCAATAAATCGCGGCACTGGCATGAACCGTACCTTCACCGGGCGCAACAAAGTGCCGACCCGGGATGCCCGCGTGCCTCGGTGCTTGAAGGACTGAAGTGCTCTCACCTGTGATATTTCCACTGCGCGCTCGCTTCCCTGCGCCGGCGCTCGTAAATAATATTTTCCCCCGCGCCGTAACAGAATCCCTGGTACGTAGCGATATCCGACTTCTGTATCCGAGTTACGGTCATGTAACACTGGGAAACTTTCCAATGAGAATAAACGAGGCAACTATAAAATTGCACGTTAGCCTTTAACAAGGAATGAAATGTCGACGTAGGATAGCTGAATCAATCACATTCACACAGTGCACTACTGTAGGACCACTGAGGCCACGCCCACATGCCCCCTACATGCACTGTGCACTGCATTGAATCCTGTACACAAATTAATGGGGGGAAAAAATCCATCTTGGCAACTTTATTCTATAATATATATAATAAGATTATATTTTATTAAAATACTATATATATATTATATATATATATATATATTCTTATGTCATTTTTAAATATATGTATTAATTTGCATTGTTTCTATTTATGTTCGTATTTGATAACAGTTTACATACATTTGCCCAAATTTCTCATTAGTTCTCATCAATTCCCATAAATTCCTGTAAACGCCCACAACTTTCAAAAATGCACTAGATTTAGTTTCACAAAGTCAAATGTAAGACTTTTTAAGGCCTTTTTACGAATTAAATGATATACTTGTATATCATGACATCACACGCGCATAAATATGTTGTTTTTCACGCCACGTATCACTTAAACCTCTCCTGAAATACAAATAAATAATCCGTTTTTATGTCTATAATAAAATCCAACAGAGATGCGCATCAGTAGCAGAAAGCAACAAATTTAAGACATTTTAAAGCTTAAAATTTAGATTTTCGACCTTTTTTTAGACTCCGTGGAAAAACGCTGCACGGGAAATCGCCGGTATTTTCCCCAACCCTAATGACTTGTAGCATTACAACTCATTATATTTCATTCTTCCTGTGGTTACAGTGGTCTAATAGATTTATTTATTTATTTTTCCCGGTGTATCTTCATTTGCGGCCACGCCTTATTAATAAAAACGGACCGCCTCGCCGCTGCAGAGGTCGTCTGAAAAGCCCATTTGTCCTGATGTAACCGTACACGTTTCCAATAAACACAGCACTATTATCCCATGCATTGGTATCTGTAATGAAGAGCTGTTTGGTGAATCCAAAGCCCAGTTTGTTTGTTTGTTTATTTATTTATTTATTTACATTCAGTGAACTCGGTTGACTTTGTAATAGATGTTTTGCCGAACAATAATTTATACACCAACATAAAAAGCAATGGTAATAATACAGACACAATGAGTAAAAAAAAAAAAGGGAAAAAAAAAGAAAAGAAAATCAGGGCTGGGGGAAAAAAAAGGAGGAAATGATAAAACGAAGGGATAACGATGCGATAATGATAATAAATGGAAGGCTGATTAAAATGATGAGACACAGCAGAAGTTTACGTTGCTTGCTTATTAATGTCCTTAATGAGATATTCATGAATTGCAGAGCGAAACCTTGAGCAATGATCACTGACAAATTCTCAGAGTTGGGGGGGGGGGGGGGGGGGGGGGGGTGGTGACGTCGTGACGTCGTGTCCGGGGGAAGATCGGAATCTAGCGGCTAATATGGAATGTGAGGGAGGGAAGCGATTAAGGGGGTTTTTGCGTTATTTTTTTGACCGAGTTACAGTGAAGACTTGCAGGACAGTCAATTGGACGAAAGACTGCATGATGGCAGCCGTCGTGATTTGGCAGGGGGGGGTGAAATAAATAAAAATACAACTTAAATATAAAACCCATTTAATTTCACCTTGTATGCAGGAAAAATAACGTTTCAGTGATTTACAACAATCCGCTAATTCAATTATAATTGCAATTTCTTCTTTATTGAAAGCAGCCAAACCAGCCGATAACAACGCAATAATTCATATTATACTAGTTATTATTATATTACTAGTTACTAGTAACATTACTAGTCCATTATGAAGTCCATAATCATTGCAGCTCAATGATTACTGATCAGAAGGTCAGGGGTTCAAGCCCTGGACATGCCACTATATAACCCTGTGTACACCAGGGGGCGCTATAACATGCCTGACACCGCCTTTCTCTGGGTTTGTGAATTTCACAGTGCTGTACGTTCACTATCACTGGAGAGGACCGTCGTATCCGCACGTATGTAGCACTGTAGACCACGGTGCTACAGATGGTCCTCGTCTCGTGATTAGACGCAATGACCAGAAGGTTGTAGGACTGAACTGAAGGACGCTGGTGGAGCCAGTGATGTGGAAGACTTCCAGAGCTAGTGGGGGTGGGGAGAAATTGGCGGAATGACCAGGGAGGGAAGGGAAGGCAAAAATTTTGTCTGCCAAAAAAAGAATGGCGCAATCGGAAATTCGCGGGAATTACGTCAGACCCCGGAATGATTGGGGGATTTTCAGCTGGTCTGAGCATCCAGGCGCTTGCATTTTAACACGTATGTAGAAGAGGGCAGATAGCAGTGAGCAGCTACTATATATATATATATATACTATATATATATATATATATATATATATATATATATATATATATATATATATATACATACACACGTATCAGATTGTCTCCATGACTCGGACTCATTCTATATATATATATATATATGCATATATATACATACATACATACATATACACACACACATATTAAATATATATAGATATAGATATATATATATATATATATATATATATATATATATATATATATATATGTATCACATGTGTGTCTCCATGACTCACCCTATTATATATATATATAATATATATATATATATATATATATATATATATATATATATATATATATATATATATATATATATATATATATATATATATCATATATACACATACATACACACACATATACACACACACTACACACACACACACACACAAATATATATATATATATAAATAAAGAGAAAAAGAGAGATGGTCATAATCGAAAAAATGCACACACGCACAAACGCATCATTAATTAATACACATGTGAATGAAAGTTCATCAAGGCCGGCGTGACAATTCTCACCCTTTTTTCTCCTCCACGCGTCCACAATCTTACTGAACATTCATTAGGGTTATTCATCTCGCTCCTAATGTGTGCTTTTCCCACCAGCACCGCACAAAACAAACAAATAATGAAATAAATAAATAAAGCATCACTACGGAGAAACAAAGTTCCCGCTCGGGAATGAGGCGCTTGTGACGTCACAACGATGCAGACCTGCCCCGGGACCTTGATCTCCGGTGCATGAACGTCAAACTTGTGCCTTTTGGTTTTTTTTTTTCCTCCATGCACCACGATGTTGATGAAGTAAGAAGGACGGAGGAGGAGGAGGGGATGAAGAGGGGATGAAGAGGGGATTGAGGAGGAGGGGGGTGGAGAAAGAGAAAGTGCACAAGAATGAAGGGGGGGGGATCTCAGCGGTACAGAGGGGGCATTAGTATGCGACGGGAGAAGCGCACGAGCGAAGAGAAGGCAGGCGGAGCGCGAGGCGAGACGCACTCCACGGAGAGAGAGAGAGAGAGAGAGAGGGAGAAAGAGAAAGACAGAGGGAGAGAGAAAGAGGGAAAATTCGGTATTTCCAGCACGCGATCCTTTCTCGACTTACCTTCGGGCAGCAGCGCCAGCAGCAGAGCGGTGAAGATGGAGATCGCGCGCATCATGCTCTCTCTCTCTCTCTCTCTCCTCCTCTCTCCCTCTCTCTCTCTCTCTCGCTCTCCGTGTCGCTCCGCGCGCGCACCGTGCACGCAGATTCAGCAGGTTGTCCTTTAAAGCGTGTTCGTAGCGCGAGCTCCTCTTATTTGCTCTTATAGTGCAATAATAATAATAATAATAACAATAATATAGATATATATTTACTCTCCTCCTTGTTTGTTTGTTTGTTTGTTTTTTCCCTTCCAAAGTGACCCTTCCAGAGAGAGATAAAAAAAAAAAAAAAAAAAAACAGGACGCGAGCAAAAAAAAAAAAAAAAATCCCTCACGCACGCACGCACGCACGCACGCGCCAGAAGAGAGGACCTGATGAAGTGATGGATGTGAAGCAACCGGAGAGATGGAGAAAAGAAAAATCGCAGCCCGTGCGCGCGCTCTCTCTCTCTCTCTCTCTCTCGCGCGCGCTCTCTCTGTCTATCTCTCCCGCCGGTATTATCTCCCTCCACGTCCGGGTCGCGTGCGTGTCTCTCTCGGAATGCGGCGCGACGCTACGCGCATCAGTTAGCGCGCGAGGCAGAGTCCAGAAGCCCGCACGAGCTCTGATTGGCAGCTCGAGCACGAAAAAGCGGCCGGCCGCTTCGGAGCAGGGGGGGAGGGGCGGGGCGAGGGGGCGAGGAGGAGGTCGGGGCGGGGAGGAGGAGGCGAGACGGCCAATCAGGAGACGGGAGGGGCAGTGAGGGGCGGGGCGAAGGCTGGAGGAGCGAGAACGGAATATTAAAGTGATTTATAAGGAAAGTGTGCAGGTACTGCGGTATTCCGCCTGACTGGGGGGGGGGGGGGGGGGGGGGGGGGGGGTACAAACACAAAACAGAAAACACACCAGTGACCGTCTCCTTCACGTGGATATAATGTTTTGTGGTATATGGTGTATATAGTGCTATATGTGTATATGGTGTACATGTATATAGTGCTATATATGGTGTATATGGTGTATATGTGTATAGTGCTATATGTGTATATGGTGTACATGTATATAGTGCTGTGTAATATATATATGTGTATATGGTGTATATGTACATAGTGCTATATGTGTATATGGTGTACATGTATATAGTGCTATATGTGTATATGGTGTATATGTACATAGTGCTATATGTGTATATGGTGTATATGTGTATAGTGCTATATGTGTATATGGTGTATATGTATATAGTGCTATATGTGTATATGGTGTATATGTATATAGTGCTATATGTGTATATGGTGTACATGTATATAGTGCTATATATGTATATGGTGTATATGTACATAGTGCTATATGTGTATATGGTGTATATGTACATAGTGCTATATGTGTATATGGTGTATATGTGTATAGTGCTATATGTTTATATGGTGTATATGTATATAGTGCTATATGTGTATATGGTGTATATGTATATAGTGCTATATGTATATTGTATATGGTGTATATGTATATAGTGCTATATGTGTATATGGTGTATATGTATATAGTGCTATATGTTTATATGGTGTATATGTATATAGTGCTATATGTTTATATGGTGTATATGTATATAGTGCTATATGTTTATATGGTGTATATGTGTATAGTGCTATATGTGTATATGGTGTATATGTGTATAGTGCTATATGTGTATATGGTGTATATAGTGCTATATGTGTATATGGTGTTTATGTATAGTGCTATATGTGTATATGTGTATATAGTGCTATATGTGTATATGGTGTTATATGTATAGTGCTATATGTGTATATGGTGTATATAGTGCTATATGTGTATATGGTGTATGTATAGTGCTATATGTGTATATGGTGTATATAGTGCTATATGTGTATATGGTGTATATGTATATAGTGCTATATGTGTATATGGTGTATATGTATACAGTGCTATATGTGTATATGGTGTATATGTATAGTGCTATATGTGTATATGTGTATATGGTGTATATGTATGTATAGTGCTATATGTGTATATGGTGTATATGTATAGTGCTATATGTGTATATGTATATGTATAGTGCTATATGTGTATATGGTGTATATGTATATGTATATGTGTATATGTGTATATAGTGCTATATGTGTATATGGTGTATATAGTGCTATATGTTTTTTTTTTTTTTTTTTTGTATATGGTTGTATAGTGCTATATGTGTATATGGTGTATATGTGTATGTATAGTGCTATATGTGTATATGTGTATATGGTGTATATAGTGCTATATGTGTATATGGTGTATATGTATATGTATAGTGCTATATGTGTATATAGTGCTATATGTGGTGTATATGTGTATAGTGCATATGTATGGTGTATAGTGCTATAGTGTATATGTTGTATATGTACATAGTGTATATGTATATAGTGCTATATGTTGTATATGCTTATGTGTATATGGTGTATATAGTGCATATTGTATATATGTGTATATGTATATGTGTATATGTGCTATAGTGCATATGTGTATATGGTGTATATGTATATAGTGCTATATGTGTATATGGTGTATATGTTATAGTGCTATATGTGTATATGGTGTATATGTATAGTGCTATATGTGTATATGGTGTATATGTGTATAGTGCTATATGTGTATATGGTGTATATGTGTATAGTGCTATATGTGTATATGGTGTATATGTATATAGTGCTATATGTGTATATGGTGTATATGTACATAGTGCTATATGTGTATATGTGTATAGTGCTATATGTGTATATGGTGTATATGTATATAGTGTGCTATATGGTGTATATGTGTATAGTGCTATATGTGTATATGGTGTATATGTACATAGTGCTATATGTGTATATGTGTATAGTGCTATATGTGTATATGGTGTATATGTACTATAGTGCTATATGTGTATATGTGTATATGGTGTATATGTGTATAGTGCTATATGTGTATATGGTGTATATAGTGCTATATGTGTATATGTGTATATGCTATATGTTTATATGGTGTATATGTATATAGTGCTATATGTTTATATGGTGTATATGTATATAGTGCTATATGTTTATATGTTTATATGGTGTATATGTATGTGTATAGTGCTATATGTTGTATATGGTGTATATATAGTGCTATATGTGTATATGGTGTATATGTATATAGTGCTATATGTGTATATGGTGTATATGTGTATAGTGCTATATGTGTATATGGTGTATATGTATATAGTGCTATATGTGTATATGGTGTATATGTACATAGTGCTATATGTGTATATGTGTATAGTGCTATATGTGTATATGGTGTATATGTATATAGTGCTATATGTGTATATGTGTATAGTGCTATATGTGTATATGGTGTATATGTATATAGTGCTATATGTGTATATGGTGTATATGTATATAGTGCTATATGTGTATATGGTGTTATATGTATATAGTGCTATATGTGTATATGGTGTATATGTATAGTGTATATGTGTATATAGTGCTATATGTGTATATGGTGTATATAGTGCTATATGTGTATATGGTGTATATGTATATAGTGCTATATGTGTATATGGTGTATATGTATATAGTGCTATATGTGTATATGGTGTATATGTATACAGTGCTATATGTGTATATGGTGTATATGTATATAGTGCTATATGTGTATATGGTGTATATAGTGCTATATGTGTATATGGTGTATATGTATATAGTGCTATATGTGTATATGGTGTATATGTGTATAGTGCTATATGTTTATATGGTGTATATGTATATAGTGCTATATGTTTATATGGTGTATATGTATATAGTGCTATATGTTTATATGGTGTATATGTATATAGTGCTATATGTTTATATGGTGTATATGTATATAGTGCTATATCATAGCTAATATAATAGAATACAATACTATTATTTAATCGTGTAGTAAAACTATTTTGGTGCTATATTTCAGTGGTGCTGAATACTCGTCAACTGCTTTTCCTTCTCTCTCTCTCTCTCTCTCTCTCCTCTCCTCTCTCTCTCTCTCTCTCTCTCTCTCTCTATCTCTCTCTTCTCTTCTCTCTCCCGTCCAATGCACGGGTCATGGGGACGCATCGCTCCATCCACTTTCTTTTTTTGGAACAAATAGCCTAGAGGTGTGTTGCGGTCCTGGTGGGAAACAAATAATGGTGCCATTAAGTGCAAACAAGATCGGATATCACTAAATAAGCAGACACCATCACACCTCCTTCTCCTCGCTTTTCGCGGAGAGAATCACACATTCACGATCCAAGCATTCGGCCCTTTTTTTTTTATATATCTAACAAATGTCATCAGACTAATGGAGATGTAGGTGCATGTAGGTTCCATGCTCCTGCATGCAATTGCCACTGTAACAAAGTCTGCGACGCTACCGAGAGTTCGTTCGTAGTATGAATTTGTTCGTAAGTTGTATGTTTGATATAAGCTATATCTAATATCTATATGATATAAGCTATAAAAACGCTCGTTTAATGCGTTCCACGATTGCTGTGCTTAAGAAAGGATATAAAAACAAATAACACATTTCAAATGAATAAATGGTATAAAATAATACGGTAATGTATACAGTAAGTATGCGGTGGTTAATACGTTAATACACTCGCTCGATTACGCTCTGCGCTCGTTAAGATCCGTGACTAGCTAGCGGAATGTTTTTTTTTTTTTTTTTTTTGTTTTTTTTTATTAACAAATTTTACTTTGTGGACAGGTTCGTTCGTCAGTGTTTGTTCGTTGGCTGGAGAGCGTCTGTATTAATCGCACTCCAAATATATCTTCATGATTTAACCCTGCATGAAATAAACCAAAAAAAAATCGAGACATTTTTGTCAGACAGCCTTAAAATTGAATCCACAAAATGTAGAGTTAGCAAGCAGGCGATTTCAGGACCTCAGGACCATAAATAAATAAATATATATATATATATATATATATATATATATATATATCTATATATATATATATATATATATATATATATATATATATATATATATATATATGGGGCACGGTGGCTTAGTGGTTAGCACGTTCGCCTCACACCGCCAGGGTCCGGGTTCGATTCCCGTCTCGGCCATGTGTGTGTGGTGTTTGTGCATGTTCTCCCTGTGCCTCAGGGAGTTTTTGTCCGGGTTCTCCGGTTTCCTCCCAGTCCAAAAACAAGCACGGTAGGTTGATTGGTACCTTGTCCCTAGTGTATGAATATGTGTGTGAATGTGTGTGTGTGTCCTGCGATGGGTTGGCATTCCATCCAGGGTGTATCCTGCCTTAATGCCCATAGACGCCTGAGATAGGCACAGACTCCCTGTGACCCGAGGGAAGATCGGATATAGCGGTAGAAGATGAATGAATGAATGAATATATATATATATGTATTTTTTTTGGCATATCTGAATAGGTATTATATATATATATATCACTCTCTCTCTCTCTATCTCTCTCTCTCTATCTCTCTCTCTATATATATATATATGCCATTTTTTAAACCTGTAGTACTATTCCAGCGTGTGTACGTCACGTTTTCCCGAAGTTCACCGTTAAGCTATTAAGTTCTCTGGTAATAATAATTCCACCTTCAGTCCTGGACAACTGATATTTACAGGAAACGTGAAGCCTCGCACTTTAGATGATTTCCCAGCGCTCATGCCCTTGTCCTTTTACCGCACGACTCCCCCCGTGGCGCCCTTCTACAAAATATTCCCGACTTTCGGCATAAATGAAAATGGCGCTACATCGGCGCGTTCCCTCTCAAGGTCAGGCGCTCAGGACGGACGGAGTCTCCAGTAGAGCCGAGCCGTCTGCTCGTTCTGGACAGAGCGAAGTCGCCGGCGAGAGGAGAGGAAGCCGGGCGAATGTCAATGAGCCTGAATGACACGTATCACGCTCATGCAGATGCTCGGCTCGGTAGATAAAAGCGGCCGTGTTTTAATAGCACTTCAGAGACGCGCTTTCCCGAGAACAATGGCGAATGCGATGTGCATTAATTACGTTTGATTTACTGCTCGGCCCATTGAAAAGCAATTAATCACCGAGTATTGCGTATGCGTTGCTCCGGGTCGGGGCCTTTTCTCTTTTTTTTCTGTCTTTTTTATTTATTTATTTATTTATTTTATTGCGCACGTCGTAAAACGGCGCATTGAACCGAAGTCGGAATTTAAACTGTAAATAAGCATCTCGGAAGTATACAAGAATTATTTAGCATTATTGTTTCGTCAACAATACGATACATCAAAGATTCGTTCGGTTCATTCGTACCGATACGATACGAACCAATTCACGATGAAGTGCCATTTATAGCGCGTTATATATATTTTTATTTTTTATTTCGCTTTTTCTTTTTATCCATGTTACGAAGCTGCCTGGAGTTCACCTGCACCCTTGGTAAAGCAGGGCGAGGTATATAGTATGTAATTGTGAGATGTGGAAATTTTGTTTACGTATTTCGTTTCCCATCGATGCATTTTCTCGGTTGATGGTTAAAGAAGTTTTCCGTTGCCGGGAAAATAAAATAAAAATAAAATAATTGCACCCGTATAGAGAGACTCTTTTTTATTAATACTGGGTGCCATGGGGGAAGGGGAGGGGCACGGTGGTTTAGTGTTTAGAACGTTCGCCTCACACCGCCAGGGTTCGGGTTCGATTCCCGTCTCGGGCATGTGTGTGTGGAGTTTGTGCATGTTCTTCCCGTGCCTCAGGGGTTTTTCTCCGGGTTCTCCGGTTTCCTCCCCCGGTCCAAAAACATGCACGGTAGGTTGATTGGCACCTTGGAAAATTGTCCCTAGTGCATGAGTGTGTGTGTGAGTGTGTGTGTGTGTGTGTGTGTGTGTGTGTGTGTGTGTGTCCTGTGATGGGTTTGCATTCCATCCAGGGTGTATCCTGCCTTAATGACGCCTGAGATCGGCACAGACTCCCCATGACCCGGGGGAAGATCGGATAAAGCGGTAGAAGATGAATGAATGAATGAATACGAGACGCATTTGGGAGACGAATCAACACAATTCGAAACTTTGGCTTCTTACGTATCGGAAATGTTAGCCGTGGAAAGTTCGTGAAGTGATGAAAAATGTGAAGTCCTTCACCTCGGGCCTGCGAGAGAATCCTCTCTGGTTCTCTCGCTGAGGCGCTGCGTAATAAAGCAGATGTTCCGTGGTCTCGGGAGCAAAACCACAAAGCCAAACCGTGCGAGCTTATATTACTAAAACTCCTATAGCGCTGTCATGATGTCTGAATGGGGCACGGTGGCTTAGCGGTTAGCGCGTTCGCCTCACACCGCCAGGGTCCGGGTTCGATTCCCGTCTCGGCCATGTGTGTGTGGAGTTTGTGCATGTTCTCCCCGTGCCTCAGGGTTGGTTTTTCTCCGGGTTCTCCGGTTTCCTCCCCCGGTCCAAAAACATGCACGGTAGGTTGATTGGCACCTTGGAAAATTCATACACTACGGACGAGGTGCCATTCAGCCTACCAGGCATGTTTTTGGACCGGGGGAGGAAACCGGAGAACCCGGAGAAAAAAAACCCTGAGGCAGAACATGCACAAACTCCACACACACACACATGGTGGAAACGGGACTCGAACCCCCGACCCTGGAGGTGTGAGGCGAACGTGCTTGATCCCGTGAGGGATCTTTGCATATCCCAGCTTGATACAGCGCCACCTGGTGGACAGATGGTTAAGGGCCTTTCTCAAGGACCCCAGCGTGTTAAGGGTGGCGACACCGGGGCTCGAACCCCCGAATCATCCGATCGGTAACCCGGTGCCTTAAACTACTACGTCTACATATTGTCGCACCGGCATCAACTCGCTTCCAGGCTCTGAAAACAACAACAAACACACCTGATTCAGGAACAGCTCCAGTTGCCTGCGGCCGGAGCGCCATGATTACCCCGAGCGGTCCCGGCTGGCGTGTAATCACAGGCAGACAAAAGAGCCGCATGCTCGGGATACACACTCAGGCGTTACAGAATACACCCGCTCGCTAATCCGGTCTCTCTCTCGCTCTCTCTCTCGCTCTCTCTCTCGCTCTGGTCCACGCAAAACACCCCCAAAGGAAAAAACCCGATGTGTGAAACTTCCCAGAAGGACATGCGTTATCTTCCTATCGCTTCTCTATCCTTCCGTTATCTTCCTATCGCTTCTCCATCCATCCGTTATTGTTCTATACCTTCTCTATCCTTCCGTTATCTTCCTATCGCTTCTCCATCCATCCGTTATTGTTCTATACCTTCTCTATCCTTCCGTTATCTTCCCATCGCTTCTCCATCCATCCGTTATTGTTCTATACCTTCTCTATCCTTCCGTTATCTTCCCATCGCTTCTCCATCCATCCGTTATTGTTCTATACCTTCTCTATCCATCCGTTATCTTCCCATCGCTTCTCCATCCATCCGTTATCCTCCCATCGCTTCTCCATCCATCCGTTATTGTTCTATACTTTCTCCATCCATCCGTTATCTTCCCATCGCTTCTCCATCCATCCGTTATCCTCCCATCGCTTCTCCATCCAATCGTTATTGTTCTATACCTTCTCTATCCTTCCGTTATCCCCTTCCGGGGATGGTGTGTAGCCCAGTGGTTAAGGTGTTGGACTCTGGACTACCATTAGTGGGCCCTTGAGCAAGGCCCTTAACCCTCAATTGCTCGGTTGTAAGTCGCTCTGGATAAGGGCGTCTGCCAAATGCTGCAAATGTAAATGTTATCTTCCTAACGCTTCTCCATCCATCCGTTATTGTTCTATACCTTCTCCATCCATCCATTATCCTCCCATCGCTTCTCCATCCATCCGTTATCTTCCCATCGCTTCTCCATCCAAGCGTTATTGTTCTATACCTTCTCTATCCTTCCGTTATCTTCCCATCACTTCTCCATCCATCCGTTATCTTCCCATCGCTTCTCCATCCACCCGTTATCTTCCTATCAATTCTCCATCCATCCGTTATCTTCCTATCAATTCTCCATCCATCCGTTATCTTTCCGTTATCTTTCCATCACTTCTCCATCCGTCCATTATCTTCCCATCACTTCTTCATCCATCCATTATCTTTCCGTTATCTTCCCATCGCTTCTCCATCCAAGCGTTATTGTTCTATACTTTCTCTATCCTTCCGTTATCTTCCCATCTTCTCCCTCCATCACTTCTACCTACATCCTTTTTCTCTTCATCAATTCCCCCTTTTTCTTTCCATCTCTTCTCCCTCCATCCTTTATCATTCTATTACCTTCGTCCCACTGTTGTTATCCCTCTATTAATTATCCCTCCATCCTTCAGCCCCTTCTCTAGGGGTATCAGCGCAAAGCCGAAACACTCCGCCGCGTCAGGAGAGGCTTCTTTTACGCCGAGCAGGATCCGTCTGGGTTTCGCTCGCCGGGGCGCAAATTCACACCGAGGAAAAGAGCGAAGAAACGCGCAAACATGCCGACGTACAACACAGCCGATAAAACAGGAGGAAACTCAAATCAGACTCAATGCAACGATCAAAAATCCCTCTTTTTCTTACTTATCCCTCCATCCGTTCATCTGTCCGCTGTGTATCACTAACACTTTTTATCCCTCCATCCGTTCATCTGTCCGCTGTGTATCACTAACACTTTTTATCCCTCCATCCGTTCATCTGTCCGCTGTGTATCACTAACACTTTTTATCCCTCCATCCGTTCATCTGTCCGCTGTGTATCACTAACACTTTTTATCCCTCCATCCATTCATCTGTCCGCTGTGTATCACTAACACTTTTTATCCCTTCCATCCATTCATCTGTCCGCTGTGTATCACTAACACTTTTTATCCCTCCATCCATTCATCTGTCCGCTGTGTATCACTAACACTTTTTATCCCTCCATCCATTCATCTGTCCACTGTGTATCACTAACACTTTTTATCCCTCCATCCATTCATCTGTCCGCTGTGTATCACTAACACTTTTTATCCCTCCATCCATTCATCTGTCCGCTGTGTATCACTAACACTTTTTATCCCTCCATTCGTTTAACTTTCAGTCGCTCGTCCATCCATCCTTTCTTTCCATGACTTATCCCTCCATCCTTTATCTTTCCATGACTTATCCCTCTATCCTTTATCTTTCCGTCGCTCGTCCCGCCATCCTTTATATTTCCGTCGTTTATCCTTCCATCCTTTATCTTCCCATGACTTATCCCTCCATCCTTTATCTTTCCTTCACTCGTCCATCCATCCTTTATCTTTCAATCGCTCGTCCCTCCATCCTTCATCTTTCTGTGACTTTTATCTTTCCACGACTTAGACTTCCATCCTTCATCTTTCTGTCGCTCGTCCCTCCATCCTTCATCTTTCTGTGACTTATCCCTCCATCCTTTATCTTTCAGTCGCTCGTCCCTCCATCCTTCATCTTTCTGTGACTTATCCCTCCATCCTTTATCTTTCCGTCACTCGTCCCTCCATCCTTTATATTTCCGTCATTTATCCTTCCGTCCTTTATCGTTTCACCACTTATCCCTCCATCCCTCCATCCCTTTATCCCTCCATTCCATCTTTCACTTATCCCTCCATCCTTTATCTTTCCATTAACAGACAACACAATAAAAACGAATAGAAATGTAATAGAAATAATAATAATAATAATAATGAAGCGCTCAGAAACTTCCTGATTTATTCTTTTCAGCTTGTTTTCCTCAGACATCTCCGTCCATGAAAACGAGAGCGATCCTCTGCTTCCTCGTGCTCCGCTGTAAGAAAGAAAAGAAAAGAAAAGAGTATTAGCTTTTAGCTGGTGTTGAACTGCACTGACCCTGGAACAGTCATTAACACGGAGCATGTTCAGACCAGCAGCGCTTTACAACCCAATATAAACAGCAGACAGATCATCAAACAGTGTCAAACAGCCTGTGTGGATCTATGAAACTAACAGCCAGAGTAAATTACAGCGGCGTCGGCTCGTAAACGCCGGGGACGGCTGGGCCGAGTCGGGGGTCCGTGTCGGAAAGAGAAACGCGACACGGCTTTCTACATTACTGCGTTTGTAACCCCGGTCCTCACTTTTCATCGCCGAGCGTGTTTTCGTTTTTGAGTCCCCCTAAGTAGACTTTAATTTATTCAAAATTTAGATAGAGCAGAAAAAAAATTCCGAAATACCGAAATAAAGAAATATAGTAAACCAAATATAGCGAAAGAAATAAATATAGTAAAAAAAAACCAAATATACCGAAATAAATAAATATAGTAAACCAAATATACCGAAATATACCGAAATAAATAAATATAATAATACCGAAATATACCGAAATAAATAAATATAGTAAAAAAAATATACCGAAATATACCGAAATAAATAAATATAGTAAACCAAATATAGCGAAATAAATAAATATAGTAAACCAAATATACCGAAATAAATAAATATAGTAAACCAAATATACCAAAATAAATAAATATAGTAAACTAAATATACCGAAATACCGAAATATACCGAAATAAAAAATAATAAATAAACCAAATATACCGAAATAAATAAATAATAATACCGAAATAAATAAATATAGTAAACCAAATATACCGAAATATACCGAAATAAATAAATATAGTAAAAAAATATACCGAAATATACTGAAATAAATAAATATAGTAAACCAAATATACCGAAATAAATAAATATAGTAAACCAAATATACCGAAATATACCGAAATAAATAAATATAGTAAACCAAATATACCGAAATAAATAAATATAGTAAAAAAATATACCGAAATATACCGAAATAAATAAATATAGTCAACCAAATATACCGAAAGAAATAAATATAGTAAACCAAATATACCGAAATAAATAAATATAGTAAACCAAATATACCGAAATATACCGAAATAAATAAATATAGTAAAAAAATATACCGAAATATACCGAAATAAAAATATACTAGTAAACCAAATATACCGAAAGAAATAAATATAGTAAACCAAAAACCGAAATAAATAAAATATACCGAAATAAATAAATATAGTAAACTAAATATACCGAAATAAAGAAATATAGAAATATACCGAAATAAATAAATATAGTAAACCAAAATAAATAAAATAAAACCAAATATACCGAATAGTAAATAAAAAATATACCGTAAACCAAATATACCGAAATAAATAAATATAGTAAACCAAATATACCGAAATATACTGAAATAAATAAATATAGTAAACCAAATATACCGAAATAAATAAATATAGTAAACCAAATATACCGAAATAAATAAATATAGTAAACCAAATATACCGAAATAAATAAATATAGTAAAAAAATATACCAAAATATACTGAAATAAATAAATAATATACCGAATAATATACCGAAAGAAATAAATATAGTAAACCAAATATACCGAAATAAATAAATATAGTAAACCAAATATACCGAAATATACCGAAATAAATAAATATAATAAACCAAATATACCGAATTAAACATTCCGGGAATATTCCATCCTTAATCTTTCCTTCACTCGTCCAGCCATCCTTTATCTTTCCATGACTTATCCCTCCATCATTTATCATTCCTTCACTCATCCCTCTATCCTTTATCTTTCCATGACTTATCCCTCCAGACTTAGAGTAGAAAAAGCGCAGAAGAAAAGAATTCGTTCATGAACGGAATATCTAATATACCGAAATAAATAAATATAAAAAAAACAAATATGCCGAATGAAATATTCCAGAAAAAAAAAACGGATTGGCCCTACGAACGAGTTCCGTTTCAAGAGTTCGCCCGTAGTATGAATTTTTTCGTGAGCAAAAAAGAGCTTTTTCTCGGATTTCTCGATATTGAAAAACGTACATTTTGTCGTGTGTGAAAATAACGAGCTTTTTTTTTTGCGTAGGAAATTTGTGCTTTTCCAATTTCATAGGATTACGTGTAAACACTGCGTATACAAACGCTCCCCAACGTACGCCGAGTCTGAATTTGTTCGTAAGTTGTTCGTAAGCATTCACTACCCACTACACAGACATTATTACAATTAAAATTAATAAATGATTTTTTCTGATACAAATATGATAAAAATGATGCGTTGAAATACAACTGTTGTTGTTGTTGTTGTTGTTGTTTTGTTAATCGATTCAATGATTCGAATCAGTGTTCAACGATTCGAATTTCCACACATGGTATACACGCACACAGTCCAGTGTTTTTATTTATACACACACACACACACACACACACAATATCTAAGGGACATCCGTGTCCTATTTACACTTCACGAAGTATACACTCTGTTTGCCCCGACTCGCTTGCACAACCCACGTTGCACAATATCACTCCACATTCGGCCCCGTTGTATCTGTTTACTTTATCGTACGTTATATTTATATTCTCTCCTGTTGATCTTGCGCTTCCTGTTTTGTTGTTGTTTTGTTTGTTCATCACATCCCTACATCCCCCCCCCCCCCATTTCATTGATCGCTGAAGCCGTGAGAGGTTTCAGAAAGGAAACGAGAAAAGGGGCGCTTAGAGAGCAAGGCAGGCCGAGACGGAAGGAGAGAGAACGAGAGAGAGAGAGAGAGAAAAACGAAGGAGTGGAAGAAAGGAGGAATGAAATGAGAGAAAGTGACGCGCATAAGAATCGAGGAATTACAGCGAGAGAACGGGCCGATGTGGAAGATGAAATAAAGAACGAGAGATAAAAAGATATAGGGTAACAAAAAAAATGAATCCGAATGAGAGAAAGAGGGAGGGAGGAGAGAGAAAGAGGGGAAAATAAGAGAGAAAGAGAGAGAGAGACCTTGACAATAAAGAACGAGGGATTGGTGAGGACTAACGAATGAATATGGAAATACGAGTGAAGAAGGGAAGGCAAGAAAAAAAAGAGGGAAGAGAGAAAATTGGGGGGAAAAAAGAAAGAAAGAAAGAAGAGAGAGAGAGAGAGAGATGGACAGAGAGAGAGAGAGAGAGAGACCGGATCAAAAGAAAAAGGGAGGAGAATGGATAAATCTCTCATTCCTTTTCACACTTCCTAGTGAATGGAGACTATGTGTGTGAATAAGAGCAGCGTGTGTGTGTGTGTGTGTGTGTGTGTGTGTGTGTGTGTGGTGTGTGTGTGTGTGTGTGTGTGTGTGTGTGTGTGTGTGTGTGGAGAATCACTAGGCCTTGAGTACTCTGTGCTCGGTATTAAATGAAGAGCAGCGCGCGTGGGACGCAGACGAGTCGCGCTCGGCGCCGAGGAACAAATCAGTCAGCGCTAATCTCGCCCGCGTTAGCGTCCAACGCGTCGTTACATTTGCTTCGTTATCGCCGCCTGTTGTTTTCCTCTGATTGCTCCTGCGACACGGCGTGCCTGTAAAGCACCTTGAAATTGAACAAAGCCAAATAAAAACAACAACAACAACACAAATAGGGAAAAGCAAAGAAAAAACGATCGCTATATAACGATATATATATATATATATATATATACGCTTCTCATGCTAAATGCTAAATTGAATTAGCGCTTCACCCCAAAACGTTAATACTGTAAACTATTAAACAGGAGGGTATTCAATTAAATTCCGCCCTCCGGGTGCAGCGTATCACCGGTATGAAACGCGTAATGAAATGCAGCCGCGGGAAATTCCCCCGACACTCACAAACAAACACAAACACACACAAACACACACACTGAGTCAGCTGACCTGAAACTCTTACAGAATCGAAACAGGAAAATATAAAAATGGTTCAGAAATGACTTATACACATTAATATTCATCTTGGGGGCACGGTGGTTTAGTGGTTAGCGCATTCGCCTCACACCGCCAGGGTCCGGGTTCGATTCCCGTCTCGGTCATGTGTGTGTGTGGAGTTTGTGCATGTTCTCCCCGTGCCTCAGGGGTTTTTTTTTCTCCGGGTTCTCCGGTTTCCTCCCCCGGTCCAAAAACATGCACGGTAGGTTGATTGGCACCTTGGAAAATTGTCCCTAGTGTATGAATGTGTGTGTGAATGTGTGTGTGTGTGTGTGTGTGTGTGCAATGGGTTGGCATTCCATCCAGGGTGTATCCTGCCTTAATGCCCATAGACGCCTGAGATAGACACAGACTCCCCGTGACCCGAGGGAAGATCGGATAAAGCGGTAGAAGATGAATGAATGAATGAATATTCATCTTTATTGTTTCTAGCTAAGGTGTTTTTAGGTTAAATAAAAAATGTAACATTTATTCAACACACTTGGAAGGAGTCTCCAATGTTAATATCGTTCCGTGTGCTTTTCCCAAATGGGAGTTGCATGTGTATTTTGTGTGTTATACATTTAGAAGAGAAAAGAACGATGAAAAAGGGAATGAATGTTCTTTTTAATATTAATATTCTATAATATTCATTCATTCATTCATTCATCTTCTAGCGCTTTATCCGATCTTCCCTCTGGTCATGGGGATCCTGTGCCTATCTCAGGCGTCTATGGAGATTAAGGCAGGATACACCCTGGATGGAATGCCAACCCATCGCAGGCACACACACACACAAACACACACACACACACACACACACACACACATTCATACACTAGGGACAATTTTCCAAGGTGCCAATCAACCTACCGTGCATGTTTTTTGGACCGGGGAGGAAACCGGAGAACCCGGAGAAAAACCCCCTGAGGCACGGGAAGAACATGCACAAACTCCACACACACATGGCCGAGACGGGAATCGAACCCGGACCCTGGCGGTGTGAGGCGAACGTGCTAACCACTAAGATATAAATTCCGTGACACCTCTTATGGAGTGGTAAACGTTTATAAAGTGACACGAGGTATATTTATACGATAGATATTTCATTTATCGCAATTTTCCGCCTATATAATGGATCCGTGGGTCTACTGCGTATAACACGTGACGTGTCGTGTCCTTCTTTCCTTTTAACTCCCTTAAAAGTTAAAATGGGAATAATTCACACTGCGCTGCTTTGACCAAAGCATTTCATACTCCAATGATCTCAGATCTTATCCCATTTTAAGCCACGCCCCCTTTCCTATTTTCCTTTAATCGGCTCTGGTAGGCGTTCACTTTGAGCATATGGACAGATTAATGGGATCCACTTTAGGCAACAACAAAACAAAACAAAGAAAAAAAAAGAAAACAACGCAGTGGAAAATTGGATTAAATCGATGAAAAATGCCTGCATGCCTCTTTATTGTCTGCAGCGATGGAACTTAAGCATTTAGACAGGCACTTTACGTGTGTTCTCTGCCCACTAATGCACCGCCTTCTGATTCAGCCGAGTTGTGTGTCGAGGCACTTCAGATCAGTTAAAGGCTCATGGAAAAAAAGAAAAAAAGTGTTTCAGATCAATGTGTGTGCTTTATTCGCTGGTTATTTCTGACCAATCATGAGATTAGTAAAATCAGGATATTAATATGCTAATAATGCGTCTTACTTGTGGTTTGTCGGAATAACACCAAGTCATACCAAAGCGATATGAGTTAACGTGTTTAATTCATTTTTTAAACTAATGCTAAATTAGAAGAATATGAATATATATATATATATATATATCACAGAAGGGGGCACGGTGGCTTAGTGGTTAGCACGTTCGCCTCACACCGCCAGGGTCCGGGTTCGATTCCCGTCTCGGGCCATGTGTGTGTGGAGTTTTGTGCATGTTCTCCCCCACTTTTCTCCTTCTCCCCGTGCCTCAGGGGGTTTTTTCTCCGGGTTCTCCGGTTTCCTCCTCCCCGGGTCCAAAAACATGCACGGTAGTAGGTTGATTGGCACCTTGGAAAATTGTCCCTAGTGTATGAATGTGTGTGTGTGCCCTGTGATGGGTTGGCATTCCATCCAGGGTGTATCCTGTCTTAATGCCCATAGACGCCTGAGATAGGCACAGGCTCCCAGTGACCCGAGGGAAGATCGGATATAGCGGTAGAAAATGAATGAATGAATGAATGAATATCTCACAGAGGCACGGTGGCTCAGTGGTTCCATGTGTGTGTGTGGAATTTTTCTCTCCGGGTTCTCTGGTTTTCCTCCCGGTCCAAAAACATGCACATGGTAAGTTGATTGGCACCTTGGAAAATTGTCCCTAGTGTGTATGTGTGTGTGTGTGTGTGCCCTGTGATGGGTTGGCATTCCATCCAGGGTGTATCCTGCCTTAATGCCCATAGACGCCTAAGATAGGCACAGACTCCCAGTGACCAGAGGGTAGATCAGATAAAGCGGTTAGAAAGATGAATATATATAATATAATCATATATATATATATATATATATATATATATATATATATATATATATATATATATATATATATATATATATATATATATATATATATATCATCACATGCGTTTTTTTTTCCTGATGGGATGTTCTATTGTTCCAGATTTCAGTGATATCCGCATGCGATCGGCCAAAAGCGACGGCTGGACGCTGCACGAAGCCCAGATATGCGCGTAATGAGTATCATTTATCTCTTTTTCCTTATTAACTGGAAAGAAGCCGTCCCAATAACGAGTACTCGAAACGACTTTGCGGCGTTTTCCGCTCGGCCAGAAATCACACAGATTTAGATTTGAACCTGTGACCTTCCGGACCACAACCCAATGCCTGGGAGGACCCTACGCTCCGACCCCCTGCTTCCAAAACAAGCTGGGATACGCAAAGAAAAGGATAAAGCATGTAAATAAATAAATAAACAAGTTAACATTTACTTTCATGTACTTTTACTCCATCATTCTCCATTTTTCTCTCTCTCTCTCTCTCTCTCTCTCTCTCTCTCTCTCTCCCTACCTCGCACTCACTTTCTATAAGTCATCCTCTCTATATCTAAATCACTTTTTCCTCTCTCTCTCTCTCTCTCTCTCCCCCCCACCTCTTTTTCAAAATCATTTCCTCTATTTGGAATTGATTTCAACATGTCTTATCTCACAAACAGCCATGCATGCCCCACGTCCCCCCCCCCTTCCACCCTCAAAACCGCCTGTCTCTATCTATCTTCACCCATCTCCCTCTCTTTTCCTGTAGTATCCTGTCAGTCATCCCAAATGGCTCTCTTACTCTCCTTTTCCTTTCTCTCTGGTGCGCGTTTGCAACAAAAGCCGGATCTGATGACGGGGAAACATGAGCACCGGGTACGTTTTATCATATAGAGTGAAATTTCCCGCACGTATCCAAACAGTTCAGGTCAGGTGTCAACGTACGAGGTCCGGGTCGGGCCGAGATTTGTGTTTATTTGTTTATTTATTTATTTATTTTATTCAAATAATCAGAACAAAGCCGGTCACAACCCGTGCAAGCGGGTGATCCCTGATTAATATTTGTTGTATTGCAGGAATATTATATATATATATATATATATATATATATATATATATATATATATATATATATATATATATATATATATATTTCATTCATCATTTCTACCGCTTCTACCGCTTTATCCGATCTTCCCTCGGGTCACGGGGAGTCCTGTGCCTATCTCAGGCGTCTATGGGCATTAAGGCAGGATACACCCTGGATGGAATGCCAACCCATCCCAGGACACACACACACACACATACACATATTCATACACTAGGGACAATTTTCCAATCCAAGGTGCCAATCAACCTACCGTGCATGTTTTTTTGGACCGGGAGGAAACCGGAGAACCCGGAGAAAAAACCTCCTTGAGGTACGGGGAGAACATGCACAAACTCCACACACACACACATGGCCGAGACAGGAATCGAACCCGGACCCTGGAGGGGTGAGATGAATGTGCTAACCACTAAGCCACCGTGCCCCTTATATATATATATTCGCCTCACACCGCCAGGATCCGGGTTCGATTCCCGTCTCGGTCATGTGTGTGTGGAGTTTGCATGTTCTCCCGGAAAAAAAGGTTTCTCCCCGTGCCTCAGGGGTTTTTTTTTTCTCCGGGTTTCTCTCCGGTTTCCTCCCGGTCCAAAAAAAACATGCACGGTAGGTTGATTGGCACCTTGGAAAATTGTCCCTAGTGTGTGTGTGTGTGTGTGTCCTGCAATGGGTTGGCATTCCATCCAGGGTGTATCCTGCCTTAATGCCCATAGACGCCTGAGATAGACACAGACTCCCCGTGACCCGAGAGATCGGATAAAAGCGGTAGAAAATGAATGAATGAATGAATTGTATTGACGTAAACACCCAGGGTCAATAAACGCTCCATTGCGAAGGATTGGCATAAATGGAATTGTTCTTCAAGTGACCTTGAGACTCGGGGAAAGATGCAAGAGAGGAAAAAAAATAGAAAAATAAGTTGGGGCGGGTCATGGTAGAATAAATATCCGTACAAACATAATATTGCTGAAGCAAATGCGCTGTATTTGTTTTTATTTACTATTGATTCCAGCGTTTGTTTTTTTTCCGATTCCAAGTCATTTTGGTCCAAAGTCATTCCTTTCTTTTTCATTCCGTGTGTACAAAGAAAGAAAAGCGCCTGTAACGATGTGAGCTCGGGAATCGCTATCGTCATTAGCATCTCCTTGGTAATCGTTGCCGCGATCACGCCGGGTTCAGTTTATCTGTTGATCACGCCGTGGCGTTTTTTTTTTTTCTTTCCCCCCCTTCTTCTACACCTCTCTCTTTTGGCATGGGTGCAGAATGAAGGGTTTGCTTCTTCACTTTACCCGCCTCCCTGTTAAACCCTTAACAGATATGTTCTTCTGGTGGTTAATTAAACACGTCCCGAGGCCTGCGGGTCGATGGGCATGAAATCGAACTCTTTAGTGCTGACGTGGCACGATGCTTCTGCATTGCCGATCAATACGGGGGGTCTGGAGATAACGCACCACGGGGTGTGTCTTTCAGAGGGACAGATGGACGTATGAAACGTAGAGTTCAGATGCACTTTTAAAGACATTTGCGGTATTTGGCAGACGCCCTTATCCAGAGCGACTTACAACTGAGCAATTGAGGGTTAAGGGCCTTGCTCAAGGGCCCACTAGTAGCTGCTTGGTGGTGGTGGTGATGGTGGGGTTTGAACCCATGATCTTTGGTCCAGAGTCCAACATCTTAACCACTGGGCTACACCAACTCCCTACGTATCGCTTGCTAGCTTGCTAACAATACGGCCGCCTCTGATGGCTCAAGTGTACTCAAGTACACTAATGCCAAACTCACGTTTTACTGAGTACTGGTTTTAAAATGTTTTTTTTTATTGTCATTTCACCTATATATATATATAGAACCCTGGTGCTCCATAAAACAACATATAACACAACATAGAGCTACACAATACAGAGCTGAGTTAGTCCTAGCCACATAAAGTGCAAAACAAAACACTGTGGAATAAACAACAGTACAGGACACAAGCACAAAATAACAACGACCCGTGACTATATGTCGTCAATATTCAAGTGAAAACATTTTAAAAACATTTGACCAAACTAGTGTTGTAAACAGTAAACAGCAGAGCAGCTGTAGTAATAAAAGTGCTTATAAAAGTATAAAAGTAACGTAAGGGGAAAATGCGTTTAAATCACACGGCTAGCTAATGTCCGCTTTGTAGATGTGAGGATTTTATTTTTTTAAATCCATCTCTCTCTCTCTCTCTCTCTCTCTCTCTCTCTCTCTCTCTCTCAAAAAAACAACAACAAAACGAGCTCACGTACAATAATTCTCCGAATCAGAAATTCTAATCCATGAGCTAATATCTCGGAGCTAATTAATATTCTCGGTGAAGATATGAAAAAAGAAACTCTCTCAGCTCTTCTTGGTTAGCGAGCTAGCATTCCCAGTGTCTTCAAATCACTTGTGAAATGATTGTGAAATGAGTTAGCTAGCATCGTTAATGACGATTAGGAAAGCATCGATGCCTAAACTGTCTTAATGTATTTGGAAATACTCATATTTAACGAGCTGACATGTGAGAATATTTCAGATAGTCTTCCAAATCCTGTCAGGTTTGCAGCTAGCTAGCATTGGTAGGACAATTGCGAAGGCTTTTGGAATAATATAAATGTAAATAGGATAAAGGAAGGAAATGTGTTTTAAATCTAAAATCCTGTCAGGTTTGTTTTATGGAATGATGCTAGACTAATTAACACTAATATGAAAGCTTATAACAGTACTGAAGATGCGTTTATATGAAAAGCTAGCTATGCTGTGTTATTAGCTAGCATTGGCTAGCTAGATGGCTAATGTGTAAACATCTCATTCAAAATAAACACTCTACAAAAATAACAAATAAATTAAACAAACAAAAAAAAAACGTGTTTCTAATAGTATTGTTTATTCGTTTTTCTAAAACCAAAAAAAAATCTAACTATGTTAGCTAGCTAGGATTTAAAAAAAAAAAACATTGTTTATTTCCTGACATTTCTTCCATTCCCTTTTATTTCCGTAAATTTTTTTAATACATTTTAATACATAAATGATTCCCACGACAGCGTTTTAATGCCATTTAATTTAATTAAGCATCAGCACCAGAGTTATTATTAGTAATTAACACTAATACGAAAGCTTATAACAGTACTGAAGGTGCGTTTATATGAAAAGCTAACTATGCGGTGTGTAAACATATCATTCAAAATAAACACTCTCAAAAAAAATAACAAATAAAAAATAAGTTAAACTAAAAAAAAAACGTGTTTCTAATAATATTGTTTATTAATTTTTCAACAAAATGAATATGAAAAGCTAGCTATGTTGTGTTATTAGCTAGCAAGATGGCTAATAAATAATTAATGCCACCTACTTTAACTAAGCATCACTACAGAGATATTATTAGTAAACGGACTTCATCGGTTATGTGGGAATTTATTCTGAAGGAAAAAATAAAACAGTCATTGGGGGAATTGGCTTTTTTTCCCTGCCGTCTGAAGGATATTTGTGATTACAGTCGAAGGGGGAAAAATGTTGTTTCTCAAGAGACTATGAGGATAACGATCGAATAAATCAACCCTGAAAGAGTTTGACGCTTAATTCTTGTAGCGACTTTGTACGACTTTATTCTGGTAATCTTCGATTTTTTACGTTTTTTTTTTTTTTAAGGTGGCACTAAAACACTTTTGTAGACTCTTTATAATCAGTATATATTTTTTTTCTTGGTTTGTGTTTTCTCTCTGTTCACTTTGTCTCACTTTATATTAGAATCTTCAGGTCATCGCTCACAGCTGACTTCCATTCCATTCTCTTTGTTTCTTTCTTTGGCACTGATTAATGGACTGTTTTGTACCTGTCTCTCTCTCCGTCTGTCTGTCTGTCCGTCTGTCTGTCTGCCTCTCACTCTCATGTCGCTTCTTAGTCTTCGAGTCGGTGCCTTTATTCAGACATTTAAAAACCACATCTGAATCGCATTGCGTTTGTATTTTTTTCTATCGCTCCCTCTATTCCCATTAAAATTCCACGTTTCGCTTGGAAATAGCAGCGACATTCCGATCTGAGAAGAACCGACGCGCATTTTACCCTGTAGTCCAGACGATCGCAGTGAACGTTGGAGTCTGCGTTCTCGTTTCTCTCTCTCTCTCTCTCTCTCTCTGTTGTTCAAGGTCAGACATATGGCCCGGGATTCTCAGAGGCAGAGCGAGTTCAGACCGCCGCTCTCAGCACCTCTGTGCGCCGAAAGGAAACCCCACGCTTGGGCACGTGACTGCCGACTCTGCACTTTTTTTTTTTCCGCCGAGTGCGAGCGCGAAACAGCACAGCGCTCGTTAGTGCAGATTTGTAGGCCCCGGCGTTGTGCTGAGCTCTGCAGTCGACTCGTTATGTCTGGGCAAAAATCAAGACCCAGGAACGTCCCTGCTAATGGATGGGGAAGCTGGACAGGGGAATTACACACACACACACACACACACATCTGTTTGTTGTAGCTATATTATATATATATATATATATATATATATATATATATATATATATATATATATATATATATATATATACACACACACACACACACACACACACACACAAAATGTACAAAGATACTCACAATTTGTGTGTGTGTGTGTGTGTGTGTGTGTGTGAGTCTTAGCGATTTACTTTGATCACCTCATTCTGAAAGCTTTTTAATGGACACACTCATACCCGCACTTATAGATAAACATATACACATCAGCATATATATGTGCTGGTTGCGTACACACACACACACACACACACACACACACACACACACGGTACATGACGAAGTTCTAGGTGTGTAGGTCATTACTCCCACCAGTTTTGACTATTCAGCTCATTCTGAGTGCTACTTAATGGACACACACACACACACACACACAAGGTAGTGAAGTATACTGTACACTTGACCACACACACACACACACACACAGAGGGAATTTGACTCTCTCAGCACGTGGTGAGGTGAGCTGTAATTAACACTGTAATTATCCAGATTTCTCCCATTAAATCCACAAAAACCGGAGCATTAATGAAGCAAAAACAAACAACCTGCTGCGATGCAGGAAATCTGAAGGAATATTTTAGTTTCAATTATTTATGCGGTGACCTTTTGGGAATACGGCTCTGAATGTATTTATTTATTTATTTATTTACTTACTTACTTACTTTGGAATATTTTCCGGTGGACTATAACGTAAGAGGAATAACAGTGAATAACAATTTCCTACATTTCTAAATGGAATACACAATGAGTCGAGGTGCATAGACAGCGAACAACAACAACAACAACAGTAAACACTATAAGCTGGGGTGTGAAACTCAGCGTCACCGCGGGAAAACGTCAGCATTATGGTGATGGCCATGTTGGGTCACTTTGATGCGCGCCGCCACCTCGAAACACAAACCACATAGCGTTATTTTTTAGTGTAATTTTAGCACAAACATGTATTCGTGTCCCCATCTTTTTGCTGAATACCTCCTGCAAAGATTTTTCCGCTTCCTAGACGTTTTGGGATCGAAATTTCTCGCGGTACACGTCTGTTGTGGGATACAGCGCACTCTAGTGGCGGGATGTTGCGTCACTTTGCGGATAACATAGTCGCATTCAGCTTTAAAGCTTTATTTTACACCGTTTAAGCCACATAAAATGAATAGTGGGGGTCACATTTGGAGTTTGACATGTGCATTAACTATATAGAAGGAGCAAGGCATGTTTCACGATCGTTTTCCAACAATGGTTCTCCCCCCGTTCCCAGCGTACACTAGATGGCTGTCTGAAACTCTGGAGCTGGATCTATATCTTAGCACCAGTCACGTGACTACCCACCTATCTACAAGGCCTTTTGGCACACTTGACTTGTGAAGGCCGGTGCTCCCTGCGACTGTGAGTGCAGCCTAGTGCTGCCACCTGTTGGCGTATTAAAAAACAACAAATATTCGCGGTGTGATGGATTTCCTTAGGTGACCACATACACTCACATCCCTCTCTCTCTTATATAATTATGTATATATTTATACAATTTTGCATAACCTGCCACGCAGTGCTATATTTATGGATCATTATTTAGAGATCGCCATCGCATTCATTGTATTATATATATATACGCATTGCTCCATTACCCCAGTTCTATTTAATCAAGAGGAAGTTCCGGAGGTGATTTATTTTACTGCTTGCACTGGAATCTGTGGCCTACAAAGAGCTTCAAGCAGCACTTGAGGAAGCTGATCGATGTAAATTGGCGAGCGAATGGGCTCCACGACCTCTGGACGTCCTTGAAGGAGGAGTTTCTATATATATATTATATATATATATATATATATATATATATATAATATATATATATTATATATATATATCGCCCCTTACTGTTTGTTTCCACGAGCGTTTCGGCGCAAAGCGACTTCGCGAGCACGCCCCGAAGCCGATCGGTTAATGCTCGCCGGTCGCCGCGTTAGAGGCCACGCTGTGAAAAAGAGAGTACAGTCGATTTAGCACACCTAAAGCTCTCGAATGAGCTCAATTGAGTCAAATCTCTTAAAAGAGAATTCCCCTTTACAGAGCCTAGATAGCTTTGGGGCCGTTCACTACTTAGCAATGAATGCCCCATTGATCAATAGATACAACACAGCAACGAAATTATGTTCGCATTTATTTCTTCCCCACCTCCCCAAAGAAATAATCTGCTCTAAATAAACGGGGGACTACAAGGCAGTTTTTCAGGCATTAAGCTGGCTGTTTTTTTTTGTTTGTTTGTTGTTTGTTTGTTTATTACTCAAATGATATATATATATATATATATATATATATATATATATATATATATATATATATATATATATATATATATATATATATATATATATATATATATATATAGGGGGCACGGTGGCTTAGTGGTTAGCACGTTCGCCTCACACCTCCAGGGTCCTGGGTTCGATTCCCGTCTCGGCCATGTGTGTGTGTGGAGTTTGCATGTTCTCCCCGTGCCTCAGGGGGTTTTTCTCCGGGTTCTCCGGTTTCCCCCGGTCCAAAAACATGCACGGTAGGTTGATTGGCACCTTGGAAAATTGTCCCTAGTGTATGAATGTGTGTGTGTGTGAATGTGTGTGTGTGTGATGGGTCCTGTGCATTCCATCCAGGGTGTATCCTGCCTTAATGCCCATAGACGCCTGAGATAGGCACAGACTCCCCCGTGACCCGAGGAGAAGGAGGAGGGAAGATCGGATAAAGTGGTAGAAAGATGATGAATTAAAGTTTTGACATTCAAATAACCTAAAAAAAAAAATAAATATAATATATATATATATATATATATATAATATATTTTTTTTTTTTTTTTTTTTTGAGGCTATTTGAATAATAACCTTGAAAAGGCCTCACAATAAATAAATACATTTATATATATATATATATATATATATATATATATATATATATATATATATATATATATCCAATGTAAGGCATTAAAATAACAATACAACATTTGATGTGACATTACTGAAGATACTTCCTTCTTTTCCAATCACATCACATATTTTATTTTTGAATAATTTTCAATAATTAATTAATGAATTAATTAAGCACATCATGCTTTTTTTTATCCATTTCTTGTTACAGTTAACGTGGATGAATATCTACAAATGATCACCCTGTACTTTTCATTTATTTTTTCAATCACCTCAGTGTCTTCAATCCTTCTTGTTATTAAAGAACACAACATGATGCAAAACATTTTTTTTTTATCCATTTATTGTTACATTTAATGATCTGGAACATTCTACAAGTTAGTCCCCATTACGGCTTACATTATAAAAGCATTATCTCCATTATCTTTTTTTTTTTACCGCCTTTCCATTTAATGTAACAAAAGAAGGATAGAGGAAAAAAATCCGTCTTTGTGAAAATGTTTGAGGAAGAAAAAAAAACAGGAACGTGGATCGGGAGCATTTCCACGTGCGCGAGTAAAAGGTTTAATCGTCTCCGAGCGTCTCGTAGAGAAAAGGACAATAGTGTTTCGGAGCATCTAAAATGTCGGTGCCTGACATTTTTTTTTTTTCTTTATCAGAAGACATCTGACAAGATGCTCACAAAGGCCCTTGACAGAACCATCTAAGAAGACCATCTCTTAAAAAAAAAAAAAAAAAAACTCACAACACGACGTCCGACAAAAAAAAAAAACGCTCTTCAAAGAAACGATCCGTTCCCAGAAGCGGCGCTTTGGAGAAATTGTTCAAAAAGATCTTTTTGCCACATGCAAATTGAGATTATGTGCTAAACCGGGCTAAAACGTCATTATTGCGATATTGTAAAAAATGGGTAAAAAAAAAAAATCCCAGGTACAGATTTAATGACTCATCATTATTTTAAAATGAGTTTAAATACCAGGATTTTTTTTTTTACAGACAATTCGCCTGAAATTTAAACAGATTTATGATTTTTTTTCTTTTCTTTTTTTTTTTTTTTACACACCTGATTCTAATTGGCCAGAAGGCAATTTGACGTTGATGCTAATGTTCTCGCTCAAACAGGTCACGGTATCCATAGTAACAAAAATCCACATGAACAGATTTTTTTTTAAGTGTCATTGTTTCAATTTTTTTATTATTTTTTTTTTATGAGGGGTACGGTGGTTTAGCGGTTAGCATGTTCACAGCACGGGTCCGGGTTCGATTCCCGTCTCGGTCATGTGTGTGTGGAGTTTGTGCATGTTCTTCCCGTGCCTCAGGGGGTTTTTCTCCGGGTTCTCCGGTTTCCTCCCCGGTCCAAAAAAAAACATGCACGGTAGGTTGATTGGCACCTTGGAAAATTGTCCCTAGTGTATTTATGTGTGTGTGTGTGTGTGATGGGTTGGCATTCCATCCAGAGTATATCCTGTCTTAATGCCCATAGACGCCTGAGATAGACACAGACTCCCCGTGACCCGAGGGAAGATCGGATAAAGCGCTAGAAGATGAATAAATGAATGAATGAATGAATAATTTTAAATCTGTATTTATATGGAAGGAATATGGAAAAAAATTCTGCAAAGAAAAAGAAAAAAGTTTACCAATAAAAAAAAAGTTTCCACCACTAAAAGTGTCAAAAAAAAAGGTTTCGCTACTAAACAAAATAAAGTTTCCGCCAATAACAAATAAATAAATAAATAAACCGTTTTCACCATTAAAAAAAAAAATTCCGCCACTAAAAAAAAAAATTGTAAATAAAAAGTTCCCACCACTAAAAACAAAAATGCTTCACCGCTAAACAAAATAAACACTTTCCACCACAAAATAAATAAATAAATAAATAAATAAACAATTCCCGCAAGTAAAAAAAAAGAATAAAAAAACAGTTTCTGGCACTTAAAAAAAGTTTCCGCCACAAAAAAAATAAATTAAATAAAGAGTTTGTGCCACAAAAAAGGAACACAATGTTTATAATAAAAACAGTTTTATCTCAGAATTAATCATTGATAAAAGTCTTATTGTATATTGTAATTTTGACTCGTTTTCACTCTTTTTTTTTCTCTTGATTCTGCGATTTAAACTCTATTTATGACGTCAGAATTGCAATAATAAATTTATAATAATAAAGTCAGATTTGATATACAACGATACAACAAGTCCAAACGTCACAAAACAACCAGTTGGAACTTTCACGAAAGAAAAACTTTCTTTTTTTCCTTTTCTCGTCTCTTTATCTTTACTCTCCAGTTCCAAACCATCACAGATCCAGAACCACCTCCGAGTCTAAGTATAGAAAGGAAGCTGTCCAGCTCTAACATGGGCGTCTCGCGTCTGCACCTGTAGCTAGCGCGCACGTACCCGGATCTATTCCCGAGAAAGCTCGTCTCCTGCTTCGGGGAAGATCTGTCCACTCAAACCCAATTAAGGCCCACATGATGTACAGCGCGCTTGTAAGCCTCTTCTGGTTTCCAGCTGGCTAAACAGGAGGTCTGGCATGCCGGTGTGCCAAGAAGCGAGCGCGAGCTGTCTCGGGCGTCTCCAGCGCTGGTTAAATCCCAACGCGACACACCTGCCCGTGTCCTTCAACCCCTGTTTTTACTGCAGTCTGAGACTTTAAGCGGGAATTTCAGCAGCGTTTAATACGAGGGAGGATTTTGGGGAGGATAGTGCGGATTGACTCTTAATAAAGCAGCAAATGCAATGAGGATGGACTGTTTTAAGGGTTTTAATAACAAAGTACGGCATGCGAAGGAGCCAGCTTCATGTGCCCATTGATTCGATTAATCCTCGTCGGGCAGACAAATCCTACAACAGGTTGCGTTCCGGGCAGGCCGTAGAGTTTTACCTGGAAATGTAAAAGAAATCCACGCTAGCATAGACATAGACGTAGCCTGTTATTAGCCGGGAGCTAGTTAAATTCGTTAGCATTAGGCTTAAGTATGTAGTCGGCTTGTATTAGTGGTTTAGTGCTTGGCACGTTTGTCGATCACCTCCAGGGTCGGGCTTTTGTCCCGACTCCCTGTCCCTCAGGGGGTTCTTCTATCGGGGTTCTCCGGTTTCCTCCGTGGGCCCAAGAACAATGTCTAGGGCTATGTCTAGGGAGGTGGTGGATTAGTGGTAAGCAATTGGCCTCTGGACCAGAAGATCGCAGGACCCCACAACCACCAAGCTACCACTAGTGGGCCCTTGAGCAAGGCCCTTAACAATATATTGCTCAGCTGTAAGTCGCTCTGGATAAAGGGTGTCTGCCAAATGCTGTATAAATATAAACATGCCCGGTAGGTATGTTTAGGCAAGTTGGTGTATGTGAGTATGAATGTGAGTGCGTGTGCGCCCTGTGATGGGTTGGCATTCTATACAGGGTGTGTCCTGCCCCGATGCCCCGAGATTCCCAGAGCGGATGAGTCGGATAAAGCGGTAGAAGATGAATGAATGAATGAATGATTGAATGCAGTCAATCATGTTTGTGTGTGTGCAAATAATAATATAAGCAACATTTGTGATATACTGTGATATACTTAATTACATACGTTACATGGACATTTATTCCACATTTATTGTTATAATTATCTCCCAATTAACAAGACTAGAACCTGTCGATCATAAGGTGGCCATGCTAGCAAGCACGTCAGTCTATTTTGTTTGTTGTTTCCGCAAATAAATCGGTACATATTTGTTGGGATTTCCCTCAGAGAAAGAAGGAACCGATCATTTTCATTCAGAAAAAACAAAAACAAAAAAAAAAAAACAACTTAAATCGGACAAAATGAAGTGAGAAATAAGAAAAATTGCCTTTGATGTTGATTAAACAGAATATTTAAATAATAAAACAATTCAAAAGGGAATATGATATATTTATATATTTCTTTTGCCAAAGCAACAAGAGAAGTCTTTTTTCTCTCTCTCTCTCTCTCTCTCTCTCTTTCTCTTTTAATTATTGACGGTTAAATATATTTGCTCCCCGGAAAACTGTGAATAAAATAAAATGAAATCCATTGCTTGTGATAGCGTTTCCCATTAAGCGGGACATTTCATGGCTTGTAAAACTTCAAAACATAACAATTAGACGGCCGACATGAATGTGGAAGTTAAGACGCATACGAATATATATTTATATATATATATATCTATATATATATCAGTCATTCAATTCATCTTCTACCCCTTTTCCCGTCTCGGCCATGTGTGTGTGGAGTTTGCATGTTCTCCCCGTGCCTCAGGGGGTTTTTCTCCGGGTTCTCCGGTTTCCCCCCGGTCCAAAAACATGCATGGTAGGTTGATTGGCACCTTGGAAAATTGTCCCTAGTGTATGAATGTGTGTGTGAATGTGAGTGTGTGTGTCCTGCGATGGGTTGGCATTCCATCCAGGGTGTATCCTGCCTTAATGCCCATAGACTCCTGAGATAGGCACAGGCTCCCCGTGACCCGAGGGAAGATCGGATATAGTGGTAAAAGATGAATATGTATATATTATATATGTTATTAACACAGTGTGCATTACTATGTGAGTGATCTGCTCCTTCACTCTGCGTCGTGTCGGCGAATGAACGAAACCCGAACAACAAAGGACAAAAAACGGATAAAGAGACGTTCAGTGCATCCACTCACGCTTCCTAAATTTCCCTCAATTACTCCTAGCGCATTCACAACAGGTATGAACTACACACTATATTAGCGTATATTACCATATGGAGCCTTACGCAAGCTTTTTTGGATTTTTTTGTGGATTTTCCGAACGTGGGTGGGGTGCGGGAGCCCCTACGAGTGGATATGCGATATGTGCATGTACTGGCCGAGCTGTGAGGCACGCAAATTTGGCCCCATTCGTTTTCTATGGGGAAAAAATTCCCGCTTTTTGGCCCCGGGTTCGGAATTCCGCGGGGCGATTCCTTATAAAAGTAACAGCACACCTCAATCCATCAATCCATGATCGCTCAAACTTGATGTGTTTATTACAGAGCGAGCTTGAGAATAGGTTTATCCTTGGCCTTTATCGCAGATGAGCGTCCTGCTGCTTATAAATTCCGAACAGCCTGTGAGTCATGTGACAGGCCTGGAGTTTTTTTTTTTCTATTCCACACCGGGGAAATAAAGCGTCTTATTAGCACCGATGAACCCTTTTCCGTAATTGACAAATTTACACACGCAAGATGCGCCGGCCGGAGCGGCGGGTTCGGACACGCCCTAGGTGGAAAAACACACACACACACACACACACACACGCTGGCAGCAGTTCATGAAATGTGGGCCACTTTTCTTTTTTTTTTCCCAGCGACGACGCCGAACATCTTATTATCTTATTTATGGTGCTGCGAGCTCTCGCAGTTGTTGAGAGTGTGTTTGACCCAGATTGAGGAATGTTTTCCTGGAATCCTTTTTTTTTTTTCCTCTCGAAACGTGACACACACACACTACTCTCACTTAGTGTGTGAATGTCGGGGGGGGGGGGGGGGATAGGGGGGATAGGGGCTTGTTGCTGCGCGAGTAATTTTTGTTTATTTATTTATTTTCACCGTTGATGACAAATGCTGCAGAGGGAGGTTACAGGGATCAGGGTCTTGACGTGAATACTGAAAACACACACACACACACACACGCACGCACACACACACACACACACACACACGCGTGCTCGCGTCATTAGCAAACCGAGATCAGACAAATGTTACATTCGCTTTGCCAAGGTACACTTCAACCCCCCACCTGCCAGAGAAATATGGTGATGGAAAATAAGCTTTAAAAAGCAACTAAATCCATTTTGCGGAGAGAGGGAGAGAGGAGGAGAGAGGCAGAGAGTGAGAGAGAGAGAGAGAGAGAGAGAGAGAGAGAGAGAGAGAGGGAGAGAGAGATAGAGAGAGAGAGGGAGAGAGTGACAGAGAGGGAGAGGAGCGAGTGAGAGAGAGAGAGTGAGGGAGGGAGGGAGAGGAGAGAGAGAGAGAAGCGGAGAGAGAGTGACAGAGAGAGAGTGAGGGAGGGAGGGAAAGGAGAGAGAGAGGAGGTTGTGGAGAGAGAGAGAGGAGGTGTGGTGAAGCGTCAGGTGGGAACTCCAACAAACAACTCACAACTCATTTATTTATTTACCTGTTTATTTACATTTGTATTTATAGTGTTTGGCAGAAAGCATATCTTTCTCTGTCTAGTCTGTCTATCTATCTATCTATCTTTCTATCTATCTATCTATCTATATATCTAGCTATCTGTCTGCTCTCTCTATCTATCTATCTATCTATCTATCTATGTCAGTAGTTAAGTCATTGGGCTCTGAACCAGAAGGACGCCGGTTCAAACCAATGCACCACCCCCCACTAGTGTGGCCCTTGAGCAAGGCCCTTAACCCTCAATGTCTCTGTTGTAAGACGCTCTGGAAAAGTGCGTCTGCCAAATGTCATAAATCTATCCGTCCATTCATCCTTCCGTCCAACATCAGAATGAAGCAAACTGCAGTGTACCATTCATCTGGCATATTATTATTATTATTATTATTATTATTATTATTATTATATTTCACTGCATTTTCCCTTCATCCTCCTCTCCCTCCTCTTTCCTCTCCTCCTCTTTCCTCTCCTCCTCTTTCCTCACCCTTTTGCTTACGACAGACGACACTCAAAGCAGGTGTCCCGAGTCTCGAGCTCTAACCTCCTGCAGCTTGGCATATGTCCACTCCGACGCCCCGTCCACCTTCTAATGTCATCAAAACTCTCCGTACCAACGCGGCCCTTTTTACACTTCCTCCCGCGACATTGTTTTCCTCACCACGTCCGACACGAACGAGCAGATGTCCGATGTCCAACCCTGTCCGATGTCGGCGGGAAGGAAGTGAAGAGCGGGAAATAAGTGCGGGTTTCCCATCATGTCTGTGATGCATGTAATAAGGAGGCAGTCTGCTTGTTTGGAGCGCTGTGTTCACAGCTTTATGTGCACAGCATAAAGGAGCAGCGTGGCGTTACACACACACACACACACACACACACACACACACACACACACTCTCTCTCTCTCACACCTAACCAGAGACTGTTCGTTATAAATCAGATCACTAGCTATAATGTAATGCAATCCTTAAAATTCTCTTCTTTGCCTCCGTCTTTCTCTTTGTTTATTTCTTCTCTACATCTTTTATTATTGCCGATCAATATTTACTTTCCTTTCTAACTGGATTTATATATATATTAATCCATAATATAATTTATATATATATATATTATAATCCCCCCCCAAGAAACTCAATAGTACTTTCTCGCTGTTTATTCATCTAAATATAAATAGTATTTTTATTATTATATGCAAGCTTATATAATCTACTAATTTTGGCGTAAAATGTCACTAATTATTCCAACAGTTTATTATTATATTATATTATTATTATTATTATTATATCATATATCCTGCTCAAAGTTTGTGTCGCTTTATCCGGTTTATTATTATTATATATTATTATATTATCATATTATATGTTTATTCTCTGCTCAAATGCATTGTGAGATTTAACACATGTTTTTATTATTATTATTATTATTATTATTATTATTATTATTATCATCATTATATATTATTATTCTCTGCTCAAATGCATTGGTAGATTGTAATCACATTTATTATTATTTATTATAATATTTTATTATTATTATCATTATTATTATATTATTCTCGCTCAAATGCATTGTGTGATTTAATCACATTTTATTATTATTATTATTATTATTATTATTATATTATATTATTATTATTATTCTCTGCTTCAAATGCTTTGTGTAGATTTAATCACTTTTATTATTATTATTATTATTATTATTTTAGTATTATATATCATTATATTATATTATTCTCTGCAATGCATGTGTAGATTTCTCACATTTTAGATTATTATTTATTATATTATTATATTATCCTTATTATTATCAACATTAGTATTATTCTTTAAATTATTAGTATTAGAGTATTAGTATTTATTAAGTATTATTATTATTATTAATTATCAAGGAGACATTATTAATGGTATTATTATTATATTTATTAGTATTATTCATCATTTATTATTATTCTCTGCTCAAATGGCATTGTGTAGATTTAATCACGTTTTATTATTATTATTATTATTATTATTATTATTATCGACTCTTCTGCTGGAGATGATACGCTGCGGCTCCAGTGAAAGGAGGCGCGTCGTTCATTCTCACTTTTTGCACGCGAGGGGAACCGACAAAGAACACGATGCGCAAGTAAACACGCCTCCTCCGTTCTCCGTTCTGATTGGATGACTGTTTTTTTGTTTTTTTTCCCGTGGATATTTGTTTATTGCTTATCTTTATCTGCTTTTTCAAACGCAACTCGTAAGCGTCCGCATAACGGTCAGGAATCCCGGGATTCTGCAGAGAGCAGATTTTTTTTCCTCGGAGCAGCAATTTTATGGAGCTGTTTGAACATACGGGACTTATAAATAAATAAATAGATAAATATGTAAACAAACAAACAAATAAATAAATAAAAGCGCTGATTGCGCCTTTAATCGTTTGCAGTTTTAGTAAAGGAGACGGTGTTTTTTTTTTCCTGGCGATATTTGTCCCCGTGTCTCTCTGTGGTTCTGCTGCACTCAGGGTTAATGAAGCTTGTCCTCCTCTGCAGTTTCACTCACAGCATCCCTTCATCACCTCCTCCTCCTCCTCCTCCACCACTCTGCTGTAATCCTCCCCTCCTCCTCCTCCTCCTCCTGACCTCCGCTACGCTCGGTCGACTCTGGCTTTCCCATTTCATGCCTCTCACACACCCATCCATTCATCCTCACCCATCTCTCTCTCTCTCTCTCTCTCTCTCTCTCTCTCTCTTTATCTCTCTTCACCCCTCTCTTTATCTTGTGTCTATTTCTTCACCTCTCTCTCTCTCACTCTCTCAACCATTCGTACTCTGTACCTGTCTATCTACACTTCCCTGCGCAAGTGCCTTTCTTACTCATGCTCCATCCCTTGTTTTCTCTCTCTCTCTCTCTCTCTCTCTCTCTCTCTCTCTCGAATCTCTCTCCTTCTCTCGACTCCCACACCATTTTATTGTCCTCTACCACTCCGTTTATCATCATATATCTTTATCCATCTCTACGCCTGTAACTCTCCTCCTCTATCTGATTTATTCTCCGTCCAACTCACTTCATCTCTCTCTCTCTCCCTCTCTCTCTCTCTCTCTCTCTCTCTCTCTCTGCATGATTGTCTTCCTTTTGTTTTCAACCCCATCGACTCCTTTTTTTTAACCACCCATTCCTCTCTCATCTCTCCATCCTAAAATCTCTAAAAGCCCCGCCCCCTCTTTCTCCATTTCACTCTATCAATATCTCATTTCCCTTCCTTATCGTTTCGCTTCCATGTGTCCATCCTTTCTTTCCTTACCTCCCCTCCTCCTCCTCCCCAAACTCTCTTTCTTTCCTCTCTGCCTTTTTTTTAATACTATCAAAGATCTCTGTTCTTCCTTTCTTTCTCCCGACTCCACCTCCCCCTTTTTTTTCGTCCTATGCTTTTTCTTATGTTCACTCTCCTCTTTCTTCTGTCCATCCCCATCGTCCTTTCCCTCCCTCTACCTGCAATCTCTCTCTCTTTATTTCTTCTTTCTCTTTCACTTCCACTCTCTCTCTCTCACATACACTTTATCTGCCCTTCCACTGTCCTACTTTTTCTTTCTTCCTCCTATTCCTCCTTTCCATTTTATTCCTCCACACTATATATATTTTTCTCCTTGTCCCTTTTATTCCCTCTGCATCACTTGGCATTCTATCTCACTTTTCTTGCAACTATTTATCCTCTCTGTCCTACCACTTTTTTTTTGCTTTTTTTTACACTTTGTAGGGAAAAACTTTTTTTTATAATCCCAGTCGATTTTGGAGTGTATTTTTTTTTTTCATGAACTATTTGTTCATTTTGAACGAGTATTTCATTTGACTCATCTCAAAGAGTGATTCATTCGTTTTCTACTACAAGTGTCCAAAAGCATATACAGGAAGCAAAATGATTCTTCAGTTCAGAGTCGTTCGTTCGTTTACCTTTACAATGTAGTGCATTAGACAAGAAACCGAATCGAGTCGCTTATCTCTCGACTCTTCTAGTCGTTCATTCATGTATCATGTGACTCCCATAGATGCATTGAATTGGATTAAAGGAACGAAGCGTTTATTGTGAACGAGTCTTCATTGTGAATCAGATTCGTTGCAGTGAGGAGTTCTGTTGCAGAGAGCAAGACTCACGAGTCTTCTGGTCCGAGTTGTTTGTTTGTTCGTTCGTTCGTTCGTTTTGTCCCGTCATTCCCGTAGACAAAATCTCAGTATCAGAACAGGAAACTAAATGATTCTTCAGTTCAGAGTCGTTCGTTCGTTTACCTTTACAATGTAGTGCATTAGACAAGAAACCGAATCGAGTCGTTTATCTCTAGACTCTTCTAGTCGTTCATTCCTTTATCATGTGACTCCCATAGAATTGGATTAAAGGAACGAAAAAAAAGAGCGTTTATTTTGATTGAGTCTTCAATGTGAATCAGATTCGATGCAGTGAGGAGTTCTGTTGCAGAGAGCAAGACTCACGAGTCTTCTGGTCCGAGTCGTTTGTTCGTTCGTTCGTTCGTTTTGTCCCGTCATTCCCGTAGACGCCCAGAAGGTGATTAAAGGAACGGAATGAACAAGCGATTCAAAAAATGATTCGTTCATTTTTTAAAATGCGACTCAGAAGAACGAACACAGTAAAGATTCGCTCGTTTTCTACTTGACTCGCCTGAACACGGCGTTCGCTAAATCTCAGTAGCTTACGAACAGGAAACGGCTCGGGAATCAAATGACTTGAAGAATGATTCAAAAGAACGATTCAAAACAAACTCGCTACCCTATTTCCATCTTCCCATCACTCTATAAAACAGCACCTCTGGAGCATAGAGGGCTAGGGGCCTTACCCAAGGGCCCCACGAGTTTGGGTTGTTCAATCAGAAAGTGTTTCGGAAATCTGCGTTTGCTCCGAGCGGATGGATACAGGCAGACGTCCAAGTGATTTTCTCTTCTCATTTGAATATCATCCTTTACTGCTTCTTTTCTTCTCTCAGTCTATCCATCCGTTTCTCTCTCTCTCTCTCTCTCTCTCTCTCTCCTCGGATTCCTTTGCTGATTTTCTCTTTTTCATTCCATCTGTCTTTTGTATTTCTGTGAACATGCGTGTGTGTGAGTGTGTGTGTGTGTGTGTGTGTGTGTGTGTGTGTGTGTGTGTGTGTGTGTGTGTGTGTGTGTGTGTGCGTCTTTCCCTTTTGTCTCAAACTCTCTCGCCGCTCTTTCGATCCTGTGATCAATATTTCATTTGGTCTCATAACTGTCTCGCCGCATCTTCTTATTTTGTACAGTAATTACCCGTAGCTTCTTTCTCTCGCTCTTTTCTATCGTCCTTTTCGTGTCTCGTTCGGGGGGGGGGGCGAAAAGAACGATCCCGAACGCGTCTCCCGCTCCTGCCTGTGAAGTGTCGGGTTGAACGCGGCGGCTGCGATTTGGCACGCCGTTCAGGTGTAATATAGAACCTGTCATTCACGGAGCATTAGAGGATATAAATATTTAGCCTCCTTCTTCTCCTCTTCTTTCTCCATCTGTTCCTCTTCCATTCCTTTACTCGCTGTTTTTTCTCCGGGGGGGGGGCATTCCAAGTAGATTTCAATTATTTCAATGAACAATTAAATTTTTATTTATTTATTTATTTTTATACATGATACCGCCACCACCGCGCTTCAAAATTTTGCCCTCCTTCTTTCTGTCCATACGATATATTCCTCCTTTTCTCTTTTCCTGCATCTTTTTTTTCCTCTGCATCACTATTTCTTTTCCCTTGTGTGTTGTTTTTTTTTTCCATGTGTGTTATTCCTTCTTGCTCTCCTTCATTCTATCCATCCTTCGGCTTCCACGACTATACAATTACCCTCCATTCCTCCTTTTCTTTCATTCTTTCTTTCTTCTTTCTTTCTTTCTTTCTTTCTCCCTGTGCCTCTATACTTGTTGTTCTCTCTCTCTCTCTCTCTCTCCGTCTCTCCTCTCTCTTTCTCTCTCCTCAACCCTCCACACATCTCTTTCCTTATTTGCCTGCTCCCCCCCCCTCTTTTTATCTTCTCCCTCGTTCAAATTATTTCTAGAATGTTCCTCTCTTTTCTGCGCCACTTTCCTCTTTCCCTCTCTCCTATCCATCTAATTCCCCACCTCTCTTTCTCTGTATTTTTTGCACTCCTCTCCCTCTTTTTATTCCGTCCCCCTTCTTCTTTCTTTGTCTATCCATATTTTTTCTCTCTACCCTTTTCTATGTACTCAGTCATCACTCTTTCTTTTGCCTCTCTACTTTTTTTCTTCCTCCCCCTTTTTCCGTCAGACTTTTCCTCCGACTTTTCCTATCTACACCCCCCCCCCCTTCTTCTTCCCTTTCTTTTCACTCTTTCTCTCTCTCTTCGCCTTTCTCTGTCTAGCCACGTTCGTCATATTCTGTCCTTTCCCTTCTGTCACTCTATTTTTCTCTGCCTGTCTGTTTAATTGTCTTTTTCTCTCGTTCTCTATTTATCACACTCTCTCTCCCTCTCTCCCGCTTTCTCTCCCCCCTCTCGTCTATCTTTATTACTGTATATATCATTTCTGTTCATCCACAGACCTTCATCCTGTCCTTCACTCAGATGATGAGGAACGAACAAACGGGTTTAAATCGCACGACATTCGTTTTATTCACATCAACATTATAAAAAACAAACAAAAACAAAAAAAAACATCCACGTTTCCTGATCTGATGGCAGCTTCTTTTTATTCCAAAAAACAAACAAACAAACAAATAAACATAAGGCTGTCATTCGTTCATAATGAAATAAACACCAAATCGCGACTCGTATATGAAATCTGTTCCTCCTGTAAAAGATTAGACACAAAAGTGCTCTTGCTTTAATCTTAAGAGAAAAAAAAGGAGTCTTTTTATGGAATTCCGGACACATAAAACCCGATCCGGAACGTCGGGACCTTGGCTTTAAAGAAGCTTGCTACAGTGTGCTGAATTGAACGAGCGATCAGCTGACCTTAGAGGACGGTTAATAATGAAGAACAGACCAATAAAACCCACGCCGAGATTCCGTATAGTCCATCATTTTCATCGTTTCTGTTTGGTCCGAGACGTCGGAACGTTTTTATTCCCGGAAATGCAGCGAAACCGTGAGGAACAAAATCCGTGGAGAAAAAAAATCGTACGCCACTTTAACGACTTTAGTTCAAGACGTATTTTACAGTAGTTGCCCGGAAATATTCGGAATAATTCGGAATATCGCGACCCTGGAATTTTGCGACAAAATTATATTGCGAATATCGTTAGGTTAGGAATTATTACATTATAAACTACGTTTTTTACTATCAAATTCTGTTTCCGGTGTAACGAACGAACAAACGAACGAACGAACGAACGACTCGGACCAGACGACTCGAGTCGAGAGGTAATGACTCATTTCGTGTACCGGTATATTGTCTCCACGGTTATAGGTTTTTTTATCTACAAAGCGCTTGCGCATGTTATAGAAAACGAACGAATCACCGGCTGGGACGAGTCGTTCTTCTGAGTCATTTTAAAGAGTCGTTCAGAAAGAACGAATCGTTCATGAATTGACCGGCATTAGTGTCATTCATTCATTCATTCGTCTTCTACCGCTTTATCCGATCTTCCCTCGGGTCACGGGGAGTCTGTTCCTATCTCAGGCGTCTATGGGCATTAAGGCAGGATACACCCTGGATGGAATGCCCAACCCATCGCAGGACACACACACACAACACACACACACACACACCACACACAACACCACAACACACTCACACACACACACATTCACACACTAGGGACAATTTTCCAAGGTGCCAATAAACATACCGTGCATGTTTTTTTGGACCGGGGGAGGAAACCGGAGAACCCGGAGAAAAAACCCCCTGAGGCACGGGGAGAACATGCACAAACTCCACACACATATGCAAAGACGGGAATCGAACCCGGACCCTGGCGGTGTGAAGCGAACGTGCTAACCACTTACTTTCACTTGTCCACTAGGTGGCGCTTTAAGTTAACATTCTAAGGAATATATTTCGGTTATATTTTCCGAAATGAAACTGCATAAGATTCGGAATATTTATTGTGTCATTAAATTACGTAACGCCGTTACATGTAACACGGCACGCCACTCCGACCCCAACATGCATCACTCCTCAAACAGCAAACACGTTTCCCCTCTCTCTTTTTTTTTTTTTTTTCTTCTTGCTTAAACTGAACTGCCCCCCCCCCCCCCCCCCAATGAAATGTTCCTCAAGAGCATATTTTCACACCCCATAAGTTCGGCTCATGAGCCGTGTTTCCGAATATCACACGTTTTGCGATTGCGCCGCACTGTAGCTTAATCTTTAATGCATGTTTCTTTTTTATGTTCACACCCACGTCCTGCATTTTTGTAACACATCCAAGTTGCCTTTTTTTTGTTTCACTATTACTGAGAGGGAGCTCGTGCCTGGAGGAAGTGTGTGAGAGCAAAGCGTCAAAAGCACACACACACACACACACTCAGCCCGAGTGCTTAGTTTGAATGACAGCGATGTTCTCCCTGGTGTGGATTTGTGTGTGTGTGTGTGTGTGTGTGTCTATGTGTGTGTGTGAGTGTGGATTCAGTCAAGTGGAGCCCGGGCTGCCAGCGCTCGCTGAGCCGGCTGGTAAAGTGAGAAGACATCAATCATGGCCGACTCGTCTGTTCCCAGGCTGGCCGAGTCCATCCGCAGCATGACGTAACACAGATTATGGAAATGCAGACCCGGGGCTTCGGTGTCGGCGGCGTGCGCTGTGGCACTGTGGAAAGACGCTCGCTGCTATTATGTGTGTCGGAGTGTGATCAACAGCTGGGAAATATATCCGGTACAAACTAGTTTGGTGAAGGTTACAATAACGCCAGCAACAGGACGATGCTTTTCTGTCGTGAGGGCAAGAGTCGAACATTTCGGCCATTTGAATCATTCGAAT
>JACRUU010000018.1:6944509-6949509 GCA_030449085.1 Kryptopterus vitreolus
TGGACGGTCCAATCCCTAAAGCGCATAACAAATGGCAAATAAGGAAGAAGGGAATTTATATAATATATATATATATATATATATATATATATATATATATATATATATATATATATATATATATATATATATATATATATATATCCAATCCATCCATCCATCTTCTACCGCTTTATCCGATCTTCCCTCGGGTCACGGGGAGCCTGTGCCTATCTCAGGCGTCTATGGGCATTAAGGCAGGATACACCCTGGATGGAATGCCAACCCATCGCAGGACACACACACACACACACACACATTCACGCACACATTCATACACTAGGGACAATTTTCCAAGGTGCCAATCAACGTACCGTGCATGTTTTTGGACCGGGACCTGGAGGGAGGGATGGGAGGAAACCGGAGAGGGAGAACCCGGGGAAAAAACCCCCTGAGGCACGGGGAGAACATGCAAACTCCAAAATGCGTTATTTATTATAGTCCTACCTAAGATTCGAATCCAAGTCCCATTCCGGTCCATATTTTACCTCATACTCACTCACCTGCCTATTTAAGGATCTCAATAGTCATGTGGTGCAGGATTGCTTGGTCGTCTTACTGTTTTTTTTTTTTTTTTTGTTTTTTTTTACCTCTAATTCTTTTAATTTCCATCACAAAAGAGGCCGAGTGATGGAAGGAATATGAGCCGGTGGATTGCATTCGCTTTTATCGACTGGCTAAAGTGCAAGCTGGCTTTAAGTTCACGATGCTGACTCAATCCCTTGGCTGTTCCTCTATAGCGTCACTGAAGAAGCCTCACTTGACCGGAGGACATTTTTTTTTTTGGCCAGTCTTTATATATATATATATATATATATATATAAAGAATATATATGGTGGGTTTAGTGGTTAGCACGTTCGCCTCACACCTGCCAGGGTCCAGGTTCGATTCCCGTCTCGGCCATGTGTGTGTGTGGAGTTTGTGCATGTTCTCCCCGTGCCTCAGGGGGTTTTTTTCTCCGGGTTCTCCGGTTTCCTCCCCCGGTCCAAAAACATGCACGGTAGGTTGATTGGCGCCTTGGAAAAAAAATTGTCCCTAGTGTGTGAATGTGTGTGTGTGTGTGTGTGCCCTGTGATGGGTTGGCATTCCATCCAGGGTGTATCCTGCCTTAATGCCCATAGACGCCCGAGGGAAGATCTGATATAGTGGTAGAAGATGAATGAATATTGAACATGTACGATATATATTTATATATATATATATACATATATATATACATATATATATTCTTTTTCATTTACGCCAAAAAAAAGACAACAATTTGATTCTAACGCAGCTGAATTTCCAAAACATATCCCACTTTTTCTAAGCGCCACCTAGTGGACAAATAAAGGTAATCAAAAAGCAATCAAATGTAATCAGTTACTTTCCTTTTATAAAGGAATTGAAACGTGACACTACTTATTACATTTTGAACAGGGTCATTTGTAACCTGTAACCCATTACATTTCCAAACGTGCACCAAAAGCACTCGGAGGCAAATCCCTGGTGAGACCTGGAAAGCCACCTTTTTACCCAAAACGTGAAATTATGCAAAATGTTTGATCGTTTTTTTTTATTATTATTATTATTATTAATAATATTAAAGCCTACATCAAGGACACCTTTTCTTTTCTTTTCTTTTCTTTTTACCTCAAAACTGAGGTCGGCTCCGAGCTCGCCTTCTATCCCAGCACACAAGTAACCGGCGGCGTGAAGATTAAAGGCACGTAAGCCCTTTAACGTAGGTCCTCCTTTCCGTCTATTTCCATGTAACTCATCTGAACACAAACCTCTGATCGTGCAGACTCTGAGCGCCAACCCCTGCGCCCCCTCCCCCCGCCTCCACCTCCACCTCCCACCATCCCGTCCTACTCTTAGTTGGCTGACCTTGAGCGCTGGCAGATCGGAAACAGACAGCCGGGGGGGGGGGTGTTAGGGTAGGCTCCATCCATCTTCCCCCCCCCCACCTTTCCCTTCCACCTGGCAGCGTCTCTAAACAAACCAGGAAAACGATTCCTTCACCTGTGTGGCCTCTGGATCTCTCAGGTGAATTATCGGCAACCTCTGGACTATGTATACAAGCTAAAGAATCACGCAGCGTGCCTGCGAGGGCTGTACGTCCAGTCGCGTAGCCGTGTTTTTCTATCGACTGCTCCGAGAGATGGAAGGAATATGAGCAGATTCATTACTCGTGCTCCACAATGCTGCCTCCATCCAACTAAAGGTTAACTCGAACGCGACGGACGCTTTTTGGAGTGCGTCCCGTAACATACAGTTCATCAGCCGTGACACATTTCGGTGTCCAATTGATGCTTCTTCAATTGTGCAATGGAGTTAAAATGCATTTAAGGGACACACTAAGTCCTAAGTCGGGTCAAATCATCGTTTCAGCTACAGGAGCAACGTGCGACACTCCCGAGGGACGTCGTCCGCACCGCCCGAGGCAGGGAATTTTCCCCACTAGGGATTGTTTTGGAAACGAGGAGGAGGAAATTCCCATCTTGATGCACAGCCAATGATGCGTTGCATTAAAAATACAAGCAAAGTAAATATCTATGCGATTCGATTCATCGCAGGGCGATTCAATTGCGATTGAAGTTGACTCATTGAGTAAAAATATAAGTTCTTGCTCTTAATTCCAAATATATTCTTTTGAGGGGGGGGGGGTATACTATGGAGTATTTACTCTATACTATATACTTTAGTAATATAGAATAGCCTTTATTTGTCACATAAACATTACAGCACAGTGAAAAGTTGGAGTCAGCCATAAAATGCTGCCCCCTGGAGTGCAGAGGGTTAAGTGCCTTGCCTTATGGGAGCTTGGCGATACCAGGAGTGTATACGTTTTTTGGCGTACTCGAATGAAGTATCATTGCACATCTGCTACACTACACTCAGTCTTGGAGTATGCACAGATAGTAACATATTACGCACCAAAACCCGCCTCGGAAAGCCCCGCCCATTCCCCCCTTCCCCCCCAACCTGTCACTGTTCTGCTGCAGTTTCATTTAGAAAAATACCTCCATATTTTTTTCCTGAGGGTTTAAAACTTTTTTTTTTTCACTTCGAATGCTAACTTAAAGCGCCACCTAGTGGACAAATAGAAGTAATCCTCAGTTACTTTTAATTAAAACGTTACACTACTTTATTACATTTGCAATTTGCAATCGATTACATTTCCAAACTGACACTGTAATATGAGTAAATGTGTAATAATCAGATGCATTGTAATTTCCAATAACCTAGACGTGATTTTATTGGTCCATTAGAATCAACAATCATTTGCGTTGTTGCTGTTATCAGAAAACAAAATAAATTGTATATATGTAATATGTAAATGTATATTCCGCTGTCTTTATTTCAAACATAATCTCTTGCTCATTTTATTCACACTCCGTATGTGGCCAATCAAATCAACTAATAATCATTAAGCCTTAAGTGCTTATGTAATCGTCCTGAGCTTGTATGTAACCGGATCGTTCTTTTTTCTTTTCTTTTTTTTTTTTGCCCTGACTTACATAATCCTTCTTCTCCATCTCGCTACTCTTCTCCGAGTCGTCCTTTCTCTTTCTCCCAGTCAGCTTCAATTGAATCACACACTCCGTTCCCAATCTTCTCACCCTCCCTTCTTCACAATGTTCTGCATCTCTCAGCAAAAAAAAAAAAAAAAAAAAAAAAAAACAACCACACACTCGAATCTGTAATCAGTTTGCGAATCGATGCGGCAACGAGCAAAGGAGTCTCGCCAAAAGCCGTCCGGATCCTCGCGTCCCGGGAAAAACCCGGAGGGCGGCGCGTCAGGGGCTTCAGCACGCGCTGTCGGGAGTGGATTTAAGACATTAGCGGGCTTTTTCCATGCGGGATGGAGAGAGAAAGACTTTAAAGGACGAGAACAAGAGAGGTTTCTTTTGAAAATGAAACTCTTTGTAAAAAGAAAAAAAGAAAAAAACACTAAAGCGTCTGCAGAATAAAAAAAAAAAGAATGTTAGAGCTTTCCTTTATGTTTCTTTGACAGGTAAAGAGCTCCACGCTGCATTATGCTCGGAGTCAGGAAGCGTAGGAAGATGTACGTTACGTGTTTATATAAGCGAAACGGTCCGGTCGCCGCGTTTTTAAAATGAGGTTGTTTGCTGTGGAAATAAAGGAGGGGAAAAAAGTGCATTGTTTCTGAAACGTCTCCAGGCATGGGCACGCCGCTAGACTTCAACTGGACTTTGTTTACTGGGCGGAATATTTACAGCGCACCTATGGGGTATACACAAACAGGCGTAAAAGGGAATACTGTGAGCGCGATCACATGTGCGAGTGCGTTTGGATTCTTTTTGTTTGTTTGTTTTCCTTTGTTGTGTGTGTGTGTGTGCGTTCTCTTCTACAGGGAAAATGAACCGGGCAATATTTAATAGCTACAGTACTCGGAATGACACGGAATGACTTTGGAAAAGTGATATTTTTTATATGTTTGTATGTTTCTTGTTGAGCTACACAAACTTTGTGATTGAAGGGTCTCTGCAGGAGTGTGTTATCACTCCGTGTTATGTTGTGTACAGTCTATAACGATGTTGTCAGTCCTCAGATCTGTGTTGTGTGGCGTGAATGTGTTGTTTTATGAAGCACCACGCTTCTCGTCTCTACTACTACTATATGTGGGAGGTGGTGTAGCCCAGTGGTTAAGGTGTTGGACTCGGGACCGGAAGATCACGGGTTCAAACCCCACCACCACCACCACCACCAAGTGGGCCCTTGAGCAAGGCCCTTAACCCTCAAAGCGTCCGCCAAATGCTGCAAATGTAATGTATATGCAGTTGACTTGTAGATTAGAGGTGAGACCTGCGACAATGTTCCAGTGGGTTGCGTCGTCTAAACGGAAGGAGGCGGAGCTGGAGGTTCATTGAGATGTTCATTGGGAGTGACGTGGAGACGAGGTGAGGAAGGCGAGATTGAGATGGTTTGGATGTGCGGAGAGGAGGGACATGGG
>JACRUU010000018.1:6957009-6962009 GCA_030449085.1 Kryptopterus vitreolus
TACGTTCCTGTAATTACATCACTGAACACTTCGGCATCTTTCTGATTTTGCAAACTAGATTGATTCTTTCCTCCAACGTGAATTATTATTCATGACATTCAGGAACTAAAATCCTAATGAAATATATTTCTAGTTCCAGGTTGTATTAGTATAAAGTATAAAAAAGAAAAAAAAAAGATGGGTGTGGGGGAGGTGGTTTACTTATGCATGCCACTGTAGCACTGATGGGCCCTTGAGCAAGGCCCCCGAACCTCGAATTGGGACCTGAAAAATCCGTACCTGAAAAGGAAAAATATGTGTGAATGTAAAACAAGGTAAACAAAGGTGTGCTGTAAAAGATGCAGGTATTGGTGTGTGTGTGTGTGTGTGTGTGTGTGTGTGTGTGGGAAGAGAGTGAGGGGGAAATCCGAAAGCTCAAGGAGAAACCAATAATCCCCGATGCTAATTTATACTAACGACTCTAGTTTGTGTCGCAAGTTTGCCTTTTTTATTGCTCCATCCATTGTCGTTAAGAGTTTCACAAGTATCGACTTCAACAATGTGGGCTTTTTTTTTTTTGCTTTTTTTTTTTTTTTTTTTTTTTTTTTTCCTCTCGCGGTTTTACCTCAGCGGTGATTTAAATGCAAATTATAAATCGTGACAGACGAAGAGGCCGTGACTGAAAGAAAACAGTTGAGTGGTTTCATGGAAAACCATTAACACCTAAGCCTCGTACGCATATTAAAGCCCCTTGGAACTCGCCTTCGGTCCGAAAGATGTGATATAAACATATAAACTTCTAGCATTTATAGAAGCGCTTTGATTTTGATTTTTTTTTTAGAACCTTTGACGCCCAGATCCGTTTGATACGGTGTCCGATCTGACGGCCGTCTCGCCGTGGACATCGCCTTTAGATATTCCTCTCGGATGTTTATTTATTTCTTTATTCATTCATTCATCTTCTAGCGCTTTATCCGATCTTCCCTCGGGTCACGGGGAGTCTGTGCCTATCTCAGGTGTCTATGGGCATTAAGGCAGGATACACCCTGGATGGAATGCCAATCCATTACAGGACACACACACACACACACACACATTCATTCATACACTAGGGACAATTTTCCAAGGTGCCAATCAACCTACCTTGCATGTTTTTTTTGGACCGGGGGAGGAAACCGGAGAACCCGGAGAAAAACCCCCTGAGGCACGGGGGGGAGAACATGCAAACTCCACACACACATGGCCGAGACGGGAATCGAACCCGGACCCTGGCGGTGTGAGGCGAACGTGCTAACCACTAAGCCACCGTGCCCCTCATGTTTATTTATTTATTTATTTATTATTGCTTATTTCTCCTCCTGTTATCGTTCTTTGAGTGCCATTAGAAGAAGAACTAGATATGCGACATTTCAGTGATGCTTGCCGATGCAAACCGCAGCTCTGGGCGCGACCCCTCAGATCCTTGTCCTTGTCTAATATTTAGCGTTGACTTCGAAATGCTACCTCGCTTGGAGAGATGAGTGTCTAGACACCAAAAACGCCCGTTTTGGGCATTTTTTCGGGATGTGACGCCATGCGGTAGTCATATGACTCGACCTACTCCATCTCACCTATGAGTGGATATGTCAAATGTGCATTTCGGGCGAACACGGACCGAACAGTGGAGCGTCAAATTTCCCCATTCATTCTCTAAGGGGCCAGAATGTCAAGGATTTCCCGAAATTCCAAACAGGGGTGGGGTTCTGTATATGATCGTGATCCACTTCGGACCGCCTACGAGTGGATATGCCATATATGCATGTCGGACGCTCACAGGCCGAGCTGTGAGGCACGAAATATCGGCCCTATTCATTTTCTATGAGGGAAAAATTCCGGCCCCCAAGGATCGGAATTCTGCAGGACGATTCCTATAAAAGTAATAGCACACCTCACACCATCAAGCTGCACGATATGAGGTGTGATTCATGACTATCGGATAAACACTGTGGGACGAGTTACACACCAAAGATTTGACCGAAGCTAGAGAGAGATTATAATAATCGATGGATAAGAACGATGTGCAGTCTTAATACCGGTCGTAACGTTTGTACCTGTGTGTGGGGAGGTGGTGGTGGTGTAGCCCAGTGGTTAAGGCGTTTTTGCCTCTGGACTGGAAAATCCCGGGTTCAAACCCCATTATCACCAAGCTGCCACTAGTGGGAGCCCTTGAGTAAGGCTTTTAACCATCAATTGCTCAGGTGTATGTCGCTCTGAATAAGGGCGTCCGCCAGATGCTGTAAATGTAAATGTAGTGGGTGTTTTGGGATTTTTGCCGCTGTCATGTTTATCCCGCAGTGCCCCCCCCCCACACACACACACACTTCCCCATTCAACACAGTGCTTCTGTTCGGAATAAACGCCGCTTCCTTTACAAACTTTGGATAAACGATTTGGTTTGCTGAACGTCTGAAACCCGAGGCATTTCCAGGCGACGGATGAAACCCCGCCCCCTCTCGGAAACGAGCTCTTCGGATTCGTCACGCCGCCATGTCGTATTTTCGCACGTGTAATTGAGTCAATTGTTACCAAGCGAATAGCGTGCGAGTCGAACCCTAGCGCAACGAGAGTGTTACAGGGCGCCCCGTCCAATATGTTTAATTGTTCTCTTCTCCGTTAATAACCGCTGCCTCTGTAAATACACTCCGCACTCATCAGCGTAAATTTCCCAAGTTCCTGATTAAACCCCCTTTTTCCCTCCCCTTGACCTTTTACTTGTTTTTGTGTTTGGAAATTGATTTCCTGCGGATGATGGCTGCTTGTCTTTTGGACGCAGCGTTGAAGGTCGGACACGACTCAAGGATAAGCTTCAATAGAGGCTCGGTAATGACATCTTGATCTTGGCCGAGCACTTCACTTCCGTTCGGAGGAGAAGTATTAACAGCGCGCTCTAAACAAGTGCGGATCCCGATTTAGTATCCCGTCTGCGCATCCGCCGTTTTTTTTTTTTCCCAACGTCGTGGAGCTGCTTATTAATTATCTGATGACTTAATAGCGACGAAGAAACGCCGCCATTTTACAGCACGGTGTTCGGGGGCAGCGACCAGACACGACAGAACACATCATAATCAAAAATTGTTTATTACAAAAAAACATGTATTAATACGGATCAACATGACATATTTACATCGGGCATATATATATATGTGTGTGTGTGTGTGTGTGTGTGTGTGTGTGTGTGTGTGTGTGTATATATATATAAGCTGCATTTGTTTGTGTACACAAGATACATCAATATAAGTTGAAATGAACATTAACATCGGACTTGCGAACTGTTTTTTGATCGGATAGTAGGTTTGTCGTTATGCTTAGCATATACTGTAATTCACACTGTATATGTAATTCACATATAATTGAATCACACAAACATTTATCGCTGTAAGACAAAGTGATTATAATATCATCGGCGATTCCATCGGCGGATCTAGCTAGCGAGCTAATCAGCGAGCCAACCTGCGCGTTTTCCTGAAAGCCTCGGATAATCAGATCGGATCTATAATATGTACGTTATAATGTGTACGTTTATATATGTATCTATAAATGTATTAAAACAGTAAAGCGGCCCCATTGTATCATCGCGAAATCTCGACTATGTTCCTTCACTGCGTATCCAAGAGTAAAGCTAGCAAGCGTAGCCTTCCTGGGCGAGCAAGGATCTCGTAGCGCATTAATTCACGTCGCGTCTGATGGTTCGGCACGTGGGCCTTTTCGAGCCCGTCGTGTCGGTGAAGCATTAGGTGAAGACATCGGAGCATTCGATGTTACACGGAGATAAAATCAGTCCAGCAGGATAAATAAGTTAATGTCCCTCCTCTCCTGATCCATGAGCGGGGAAACCTGCGTTAGTACCTGCAGCAGTACCCACAGCCTTTGTTCTTACAGCAGTTGCAGCAGTATCGGCACAGAGAGAGGTGACTCTGACGCTTCGTCCTGAACAGCACCTGGGATGGGGTGGAAAACAACAAATAAGTGACTCATTGATGATTTGTGACTTGTGTTAGGATAAGTGTCGAGTCAGTACGCACCTCGGGACTCGTCTCGTTCGCCGGCGATGAAGCATCACGACTCTGCACGGCTTTTGTTTCCTCCGCCGGTTCCTCCAGGTGTACCTGAGAATCGGGAGCCAGAAGCATTCACTTAAAATAGGAATTTAATTCAGGGATATCGAATAAAATATTACATTTGAACATTTTTTTCATAATGAAGAAAAGTAATTTCATTGACTGTGAGCATAAGTTAAAAAGTAAACAAATAACAAAAAAAGATTTAATGCTTATATTTATTATATAAAATGCATATATATAATATGCATATATATATATATATATTCTATATAGGACATTTTTATATAGAAAAAAGTTATTATTATTGAAAGATATTGCAAATCAAATTATGCAAACCTCTGTCTATCTATTTTTTTTTATCTATTCCCAATATTTATCTTGTTTACATATTATATATGAAATATATTCATAGATATATCTAAAACGTTTCAGAAACAAGTAAAAGTATAATGTGATAAAATCAGTAAGACCTTGCAAATAAAGGATAAATGGATGATATAGATAGATGGATGGATAAATGGATAAATGGATGGATAGATAGATGATGGATAAATGGATAGATAGATGATAGATAGATAGACTAGATAGACATATAGATAGAATAGATAGATAGATAGATAGATAGATAGATAGATAGATAGATAGATAGATAGACTAGTAGATAGATAGATAGATAGATAGACAGAGATGGATAGATGATAGATAGATAGATAGATAGATAGATAGACCGATAGATAGATAGATAGATAGATAGATAGATAGATAGATAGATAGATAGATAGATAGATAGATAGATAGATAGATAGATAGATAGATAGATAGATAGATAGATAGATAGATAGATAGATAGATAGATAGATATATAGATAGATAAATAGATCGATAGACTGATAGATAGACAGATAGATAGACGGATGAGAG
>JACRUU010000018.1:6967009-6972009 GCA_030449085.1 Kryptopterus vitreolus
CACGTGCATTGTTGAGGATGCGTCGGCCCACGCGTAGGCGTACGTGTGTATCTGTGTGTGTGTGTGTGTCCTGAGGACGGGACGCCAGCACTATCGTAGAGGATCTTCTGGTCAAACAGAAGCTGGCACCAGTGCGGCGCACACTATCACCCTGACAGGCGCCACTCGAACACCCCCACCCCCCCTTCCCCCTCCAAAACGACTGACTAAGGCCAGTGACCTTTCCTGTCTCTTTCTATTATGTATATATACCAATACTTATACTAACGCACATGTTTTTTGCCCTTTAAATCTCCTCTGAAGTGTCAGTTTAGCTCTGTTTAATGTTTTATCCCCCCCCCTCCTTCCCCACACCTCCCAGTACTACTATAGCAACAAAACATCGCTACGGGTTCGGTGTGGCGCAAAGAAACACTCGGAAACAAACCGGGTTTGTTATGAAACCAGTACATGCGCTTATTTGTAAAAAAAAAACAAAAACAAAAAAAAAAACCCAGGAAAATAATTTGTCACGCTCGCGGTTTCCATTCACGCTGCCGGAGTTACTCGATTACTTTAGCGCGCGCTCTCGGGCTGCTATTCCAACGCGGCGTTGTTTGTTTATTTATTTATTCATTCGTTCATTGAAATACATTCGGCACATTTGGATAAAATTGAATGATAAGAAAAAGACCTTTTACGAGGAGTTTTCATCAAGCACTATGAAAGGTCATATTAAAGAGTACGGTACACCCGCTCCAGAAAGGTCAATTATCTCCATACAGAGAAATAATACATTTAATGCTATCCCATAATCCAGACAAACGGACCAACCAGTTAAGACTTGTAGACATAACCACCGTCGTACACCAGTGTAGAACCTTTATTAGTCACATAAATACACGATACAGCGCCCCAAGAGCGCAGAGTGTTAAGGGCCTTGCTCAAGGACCCAAGAGTGGCGATACCGAGACTCGAACCCACGACATTCCGATCAGACATTCCGCCTTAATCAGAAGGTCATCACTGGGTCTACACCAGTGGTGCACAAACCATGTAGTTCAGTGTATCCCAAGTAAAATACTCCCCCAGTAAAGGTGCTCCCTTGATTCGATCAATCCTTCCCAAAGATACTTAAAGAAGCCATAACACAATGACTTATTATAGCTATAATCTTCATCTTGTCACAAGACAATATCAACGTGTCAAAGGATCCTTAATGTCACTCTTAGAACACCAAACAATAAACACATCTTAAAATGATCACGAGGACAAATTCTTCTTCTTTTTCGACTTCTTCAAAAGCGTAAATAAGGCCTCGTGGTTCCACTTCCTCTCGTCCTGCTGTTAAAGTGACGCTGAATTGTAAGCCTGTGATAAGCAGATACCACTGGTCTTCACCAACATGTCTTATTCTCTTGGTCCACAAGCCAATATATTACAAGCCCAAACAAATAAATGATAAATAAATGATTCAAATAATGAAACTTATTTATTTTTTAAATCCACGGTCCATAAAATGACCCAAACGGCAAAATCACCCAGAAGAACCAATGGACCTGAAACCCGCATTCAAATGGGCCGTCCAGTCTCTGTTACACACTCTCAGGCCTCAAGTATAATAATAATAATAATAAAAAACAAACAGAATCTAAAAAGCCAAGTAGTGAACTTGAACTGCCTTTGTCCAAGCAAACTTGTGACAAAAAAAAGAAAATGATATATAATAATATAATAAATGGGGGGTTAGGACGTTCTCCTCACACCGCCAGGATCCAGGTTCGATTCCCGTCTCGGACCATGTGTGTGTGGAGTTTCTGCATGTTCTCCCCGTGCCTCAGGAGGTTTTTCTCCGGGTTCTCCGGTTTCCTCCCCGGTCCAAAAACATGCACAGTAAGCTGATTGGCACCTTGGAAAATTGTCCCTAGTGTATGAATGTGTGAGTATGTGTGCCCTGCGATGGATTGGCATTCCATCCAGGGTGTATCCTGCCTTAATGCCCATAGACGCCTGAGATAGGCACAGACTCCCCGTGACCCGAGGGAAGATCGGATAAAGCGGTAGAAGATGAATGAATGAATATAATAAATGCACCAACAAGCCGATGCCGTCTCCAAAAGCATGGTCAATAGACATTTACATTTACAGCATTTGGCAGACGCCCTTATCCAGAGCGACTTACTACAATTAAGGGCCTTGCTCAAGGGCCCACTAGTGGCAGCTTGGTGGTTGTGGGGTTTGAACCTGTGATCTTCTGGTCCAGAGGCCAACACCTTACCACTAAGCCACCACCTCCGTCCCTCAATAGACCATATCCAAAAAAGGCCTGACTGGCCAAAAAGCGAACCGTCTTCCAAACCGGACCAAGCACATAACCCTGTCCCGGTCCTGCATTCAACCTTTTCACAACACCTCCTATATAATCAACCCAAACCCATCACCCAAACACTCCAGATACGGTGTCTCGGGGACGACCTTCACTTTAGCGACAGTGTCAGACATTTGATGCTTCCAGCTGCGCCTTTACTACATCACCGATCAGCTACGGGAAGTCTGTGAATCCCGTATGTGAATCCGAGAATTCCTCAGTCGCTTCCTGATCTACATCACTTGTCTATTTGGTGAAGAGTGAAATTGCTGCTGCTTTATTTAAGGAAAGTTGGCTTGCAAGAAGCCCTAGAAGGCTGTTTTAATAGGATGAACCTATATGAATAAATCAAAGCAGCAAACAGCCTGGCAATATTCATCCATGCAAGAAAAACACACACACACACATAAACCACCCAGGCAGAATATCTGTCCACATCCGTTTAAAAAAGAAAAGTGGAAATGTCGACGCAACATGAAAACGGGGAAGTGAGGCGGCGTGGCAGCGGTTACGTTACTGTAGGGTTGGGAAAACGTTGAGCGATCAGCAGTATAATAACGCGCGCAACTCAGTCGCTCTGTTAATAAAGGGGTTTTACTCTTGGTGCGATAACCAAAATAATCACACACTAGCATGGTGCAATTCTGCATTTTAATGCACGATATGAACAAAATAGGAAAGGGGGCACGGTGGCGTAGTGGTTAGCACGTTCGCCTCACACCGCCAGGGTCCGGGTTCGATTGTGTGTGTGGAGTTTGCATGTTCTCCCCGTGCCTCAGGGGGTTTTTCTCCGGGTTCTCCGGTTTCCTCCCCGGTCCAAAAACATGCACGGTAGGTTGATTGGCACCTTGGAAAATTGTCCCTAGTGTATGAATGTGTGTGTGTGTGTGAATGTAAGTGTGTGTGTGTGGTGCGATGGGTTGGCTTTCCATCCAGGGTGCATATCCTGCCTTAATGCCCATAGACGCCTGAGATAGGACACACAGACTCCCCGTGACCCGAGGGAAGATCGGATATAAGCGGATTAGAAGTAGAATATGAATGAATGAATGAATGATATGAACAAAATACGCTTTGTTTTAATTCAGATTCGAGGTGATAAACTTTAGGCCGATCAGGTTGGGGAAATTTGGATCTTTGGCACAATCCCAAAATGCTTTGAAAGTAAATGTTTATATAATAACCTAAAAAAAGGGTTTTTTTTTCCCCTATGAATCATCCAAATAATAAGTGAAAGAAAAATATCAGGTCTGGCTGAGATTCAGACTAATAAGTGCGGAAGCGCGTTATGAAATGCAGATTTTATAGCGCAGGTTCTTCCGCGGGTTTTCCAAGAAAGCAGTCGTATATTCAGGGCCGCTGAGGTTTGTGCTGTCCGGGAACGAAAAAAAATAATAATAATAAAGTAATAAAAAGAAATAAAGATTTTCTTTTCGGGGGGCACGGTGGCTTAGTGGTTAGCATGTTCGCCTCACATCGCCAGGGTCCGGGTTCGATTCCCGTCTCGGCCATGTGTGTGTGTGGAGTTTGTGCATGTTCTCCCCGTGCCTCAGGGGGTTTTTCTCCGGGGTCTCCGGTTTCCTCCCCCGGTCCAAAAACATGCACGGTAGGTTGATTGGCACCTTGGAAAAATTGTCCCTAGTGTATGAATGTGTGTGTGTGTGTGTGTGTGCCCTGCGATGGGTTGGCATTCCATCCAGGGTGTATCCTGCCTTAAATGCCCATAGACGCCTGAGATAGGCACAGACTCCCCGTGATCCGAGGGAAGATCGGATAAAAGCGGTAGAAGATGAATGAATGAATGAATGATTTTCTTTTCGTCAGGTGCAACAATTTCCTGCGTGCTTCTGCGGTCACGGCGGGAAAGTTATTGTTTTTGAGAATGTTAAACTCGCGGTTACGTGCCGAGCAAAGTAATTGTTTAGTCTACAGTCGAGGTTCCTACGGGGCCGCGTGTTTCTCGCGGTTATAAGAAGCTGACTCTCATGCAGAATTAAGGAGTATATGCGGATGGCTTTTGGCTTCTTTCGGTGGGTTTTTTGAGGTTCCTCAAAATGAAAAAGCACCAAAATAAAGCTTTCAGTCAATGGGAAGTGTAAACATAGTGTATCCGGAAATCATATGCGGATATGAGGAAATCTGGGAGGAATATGAGGAAATCTTTGCAACACCGCTAAGACAATTATATATATATATATATATATATATATATATATATATATATATATATATATATATATATATATATATATATATATATAATTTCTTTCAAGGAGTGGAAATATACCACTGAAACAGCATATATATATATATATATATATATATATGTGTGTGTGTGTGTGTGTGTGTGTGTGTGTATTATATATATATATATATATATATGCATTGCATGCACTCTTGGTGCTTCTGACACGACACCTGATAGACGCCAGCCGAAGGCCGTGTGGTTGCAGTAATCCTGCGCCGGTAAACACTTATGAAAAGTGTAAAGACCCAACAAGGGTTCAGAGATCAGTCAAACAGAACAAGGGACACCCAGACGCCTGAATGTACCCGTCTATACACGGTAGTCTGACACACAGGGCAGGGGGAGGGTGGGGGGGGGGTGGCTATGGGGGAGCAAGTACAGAAGAAAGGACAGAAAGTGAAAAGT
>JACRUU010000018.1:6977009-7007009 GCA_030449085.1 Kryptopterus vitreolus
ATAGATAGACATGAGGGATAATAGAATAGATATATAGATAGAGAACTACAGTAGATAGATAGATAGATAGATAGATAGATAGATAGATAATAAGTAGACCGACAAGACCGACAGATAGATTATTATTATTATTGCCTGGTATTCCTAATATAAGACTCTGACCGCTGTTATTAAATCCTATGAATAAGTAGAAATAAAATTATGAAATTATTAGATGTTAAACGACACCTGAGAGATTTTCTTACTAAACCCCCCAAAAATATTATACTTCATGTGTTTTGATCGCCCGGTGGCAAAGAATTTCTCCACAAATAACACTGGCTTAATGATACGTCAGCGTAACGTCAGCCTGGACATTATTATGTCTGATGTTTGCTCCTTTAATTTTTGCTCTACAGTTCTGAGGCGGATGTAGATAACAAGTAATGGAAACGTATAGCCTCGAGCGAGCCATCGCGCAAACTGCATGCTTAATCTTCAGACGACAGACTCTTTCAAAGGACAGATCGCATCAGTAAATCCATTTTGTACATAAACAGTTTGATACAATGCCAGAATAAGCCTGCTTTCTTTTTTCTTTTTTTTTAATGATAAATTAACGAACAATATTATCGTCTTATATCATTTGCAACCTGTATTTCCCGAGTATTATTATTTATTATATTTTTTTTGGCCAAGCTGTTCCTTTAAGGATCTCAGCGTGTGTAGAAAGCTGGTTTCGCTGATACTGCAGAACTAAAATGACTAAATAAGAAAAAAAAAGAAAGAAAGAAGAAAAAAACGGGCCCCAACCGCAACCAGATTGCCTGAAGGCTCGTCGGCGTCGAGAAACGTAACAGATCCTCAGTTGTAAACGTTTTTTTTTTTTTTTCACACATGAAACGTGTGAGTTTTTAGCGACAAATCAGCCCGTTTAACCCATTACAGCGTCAGAGTGTGTTTCATTACACACGCCTCATTATCCATCACTACCACGGCCTCTCAGATGGCCACATGCGGGCGTTTTTGTGTTATTTGTAACAGGAAGTTTACCTCGAAAGAATTCATTTCATGTTGTGTGTGTGTGTGTGTGTGTGTGTGTTTGAGAGATTGTGTATTTCTGTCGTTTGTGCGTCTTGGTCCACTGAGATTTACTTCAAAAATTCCATCTGATTTCTATTTCTATCTAAACAAAAACAAAAAAAAAACAACCGTGGGGGGGGGGGGGGGGGGGGAGGCTTGGCGTGGGTTTTAAATCAGCTTCAATTTGTGCGTCCAAAAGGGTCCGACCCAAGCAAACTGTGTGTTTTCAGGGAGCCTGTTTTGTGGACCATCATGGTGGGACATGGTTTGGAGCTCCAAACGAAGGGATAATATAACGCTGACACATCCTATACAATCATTCATTCATTCATTCATGTTCTACCTCTTTATCCGATCTTCTCTCGGGTCACGGGGAGTCTGTGCCTATCTCAGGCGTCTATGGGCATTAAGGCAGGATACACCCTGGATGGAATGCCAACCCATCGTAGGACACACACACTCACATTCATACACTAGGGACAATTTTCCAAGGTGCCAAACGTGCATGTTTTTTGACCTGGAGGAAACCGGAGAACCCGGAGAAAAACCCCCTGAGGCACAGGGAGAACATGCAAACTCCACACACACATGGTCTAGATGGGAATCGAACCCGGACCCCGGACGGGAATGTGCTAACCACTAAGCCACCGGGTGTCCCCCCCTCCCCCTATACAATCATATGTGTTGGGATTTGTGGTACTGTAACAGTTTGGGAAAGACAACATATGGCTGGGGAATTGTGGTGTCCCAGTACTTTTGGTCCATTATAATGCATGTTGATGGATGGATAGAGTACTTCATTGTGGAGTTTTCCTTTAATGAACAGATGTATATTCAAATGAGCTCAGTAGAAATAAAGCTGTTATATAGCATACGGAAGAAATGTAATGTAATGTAATGTAATGTCAGCCCAGAAGGCACTATAACACTGAACAAATCGATTGCTAGAACACAAAGTTAAATGGAAAAACACGTATGTAACACGTATGTAAATGTAAAAAAAAACAAAAAAACAACAGAATTATCTTTCAATAAAACTTAATAAATAGAAAAAAAATTTAAAAAATAAACCAAAGCAGGTCTCGACAGCTCGACCAGTCTCTCGTCTTCCATGTTTAGCATGGAGATCTTTCTTTGTCCGGAATAACGTCAGTGTGAAATGAGCTCCTGTTCCATGCTTGGTAATATACGAAATTCGCTACTGTGGGGGGGGGGAAACGTGTCCTTCATTTGTTAAAGAACGTCCTCAGGCTCGATGCGACGACACGTCCGTGACTTGTGCCCGGGCTCGGCACTGTTGTAGCTCAGCGTGAAGCAAAGCGTTCACGTTCTTCAGCTCTTCCACCTGAAAGCAGCAGGTTTCAAACCAGAAAAGTGCTGTTTACTTCTTTGTTTTTTTCTTTTTTTTAATTAAACTAGATGCCCAAACTTCGCTAGCTTTACAATTTTGTTAGCATAATTGTTTGCTAGCATATCACATCTCCCTGTTCCTTTTGTATGTCGAAAGAGTGTCAATTTAACACTCGTATTATGTTTTCTTGAAAACTGTTGATATTTAGAGAACTAATATGTTTTTAGTATTTATTTATTTATTTATTTTACCTCAGGTGTCGGTGCTAAATTGTTTCTAAACTCCCAAAAGTAACCGTATTAGCATTAAAGCTACGGTTTGACAGTGAGGCTAACAACATTACCACCTGAATATGTGGTGAGGAATACATTTATAAAGTGCGGGACGTTGGGTAGTGGCGTTTGTTTTTCCTTTGCAAAGCAACGTATTAGGTTTCATGTCAGTTAGCCGAGTTCAATTTTTTAGAAATTTATTGTCACCCTTTATTTATTATGACACACACACACACACACACACACACACACACACACACACACACACACACACAATGTCCTATTTTTCAAAATCCATATTAATAAACTCTTTTTTTTTAAAGGCATTAAAATGTATGGACACATTCTCGATCACATTAAGGATTTCTGAATTAGGGAAAAATGATTTTCCCCTCAAGTTCATGACATGCATACATACATGACTGAATGAATGGATGGATGCATGAATGAATGGATAGATGAATGAATGAATGGATGGATGCATGAATGGATGGATGGATGGATGGATTCTCGAATGAATGGATGGATGCATGCATGAATGAACGGATGGATGGATGGATGCATGCATGAATGGATGTATGGATGAATGCATAAATGAATGGATGGATGCATGAATGGATGGATGGATGGATTCTTGAATGAATGGATGGATGCATGCATGAATGAATGGAAGGATGGATGGATGGATGCATGCATGGATGGATGCATGCATGAATGAATGAATGGATGGATGCATGAATGAATGGATGGATCGATGATGAATGATGAATGTATGCAACATTTCTCCCCAGAAATGCATTCTATCCTTTCAGTAACAAAACCAGGTCTTGTTATGTGGGACACAATGAGACATGATACAGTATATAATGTACAAATCGAACTTTTGGGAACTTCTCTGAAACGCGTTATGCGGCAGCCATCTTGGACTTAAAGCAGAAGCGATATTGAGATGCTTTTATTGAAGCACGGTAAGATCTTGGAGATGCAAACGCTACGGAAGTGAACATCTTGGCAGACTTAAAGCGAAAATAGAACACCATGATGGCATTTTAGACTTTTCAGATTGTGACCTCGTTGCTCTGATCACAACTAAAACAACTGTTAAACACAAAAACAATTTGTGCTGCAATAAGACAATGTTCTATAAAATAGTGTAATTATAGCAGACCTAGACGAGCTTTACACTCATGGGATTAATTATCCTACCTAACACTTCACACACACTTTGCTCTATTTCTGGATGGTGCTAATTATGTCTTGTGTAGTACTCGAGGATTTTTTTTTTCCTGCTTCCTTTAAGTAATTCTTCCATCAGAATGTCGCGCTCTTGGCGAGGCCGTGTTTTTTTTTTTTGTTGGCAGGGCCGGGCTCGCGGCAGGTGGCCTTACCTGCTGTCGGAGGATCTCGTTGTCCATCTGGACTATCTTCACTTCTTGGAGACTCTCGTGGAGTCTGTCGTTGTTCTGACGCAGCTCCTGGATGTAATCGCAGGCCTTGGATAGGATGCCTCCTTTACTCTGACACGGAGAGGGAAGAAAAACGAACCAGGAAAATGGCATCTTTGTAAAAAAGAAATAAATGTTGCCTTATTTAACCTCTCCCCGTGAGATGTTGTTGATATTACCCTTTATATATTATATATATATATATATATAAGTGTGTGTGTGTGTGTGTGTGTGTTTATGTATGTATGTATGTGTATATATGTGTGTGTATGTATGTATGTATGTATGTATGTATGTATATATATATATCTTTTTTTTTTCCCGTCCATGTTAGCTAAATTCAGTGAGCCGGGAAAAAGGGGGGGGGGGGGGCGCAGTGTGTGTACATATTGACATTGTGCTAGTTCGGAGCTCAGAACGAGAAGATTGACAGCAGCTCCTCACCGCTCCGGTTTTTGTGCTGTCCATGCTGCAGTCGGGGATGATTTTAGACAGCGTCACGATCCAGTTGTTGATTTTGTCTCTCCTTCGTCGCTCAACTGCAAAAAACAAACAAACAAACAAACAAAAAAAAAACCTTCACAACAGCTGCCTTTTGTCAAAACTCAGCTGGGCGTTATGTTTATTATATACAAAATATGGACCAAAGGATTTTTTATTATATGTATACTATACTATATACTATACTATACTATACGGTGGTTTAGTGTTAACACGTTCGCCTCACACCGCCAGGATCCGGGTTCGATTCCCGTCTCGGCCATGTGCGTGTGGAGTTTGTGCATGTTCTCCCCGTGCCTCAGGGGGTTTTTCTCCGGGTTCTCCGGTTTCCTCCCCGGTCCAAAAACATGCACGGTAGGTTGATTGGCACCTTGGAAAATTGTCCCAAGTGTATGAATGTGTGTGTGAATGTGTGTGTAAGTGTGTGTGTCCTGCGATGGGTTGGCATTCCATCCAGGGTGTATCCTGCCTTAATGCCCATAGACGCCTGAGATAGGCACAGACTCCCCGTGACCCGAGGGAAGTATCGGATAAAGCTGAGTGATGGACCCCAGTGTCCAGGGAGACCCAATCCAATCAAGCGGTCTTTAGATTCGTGTCAATTCTGGATCTGCCTCCTTGGAATAGTGGTGACTTATATGCATTGAGCCTCATCCCGTAGACACTAGATAGTGGACTTACCCCGATCGGAGACCGTGGAGTTGGGGGGGCGCGCAAGTAGGCACAGGGACTTTGGGATAGCTTTTGTTGGGATGAATCGAATGTATGTTCTTAACTACTTTTTCCTTACCTTTTTAGCCTTATATATGAATGTTATACATATTGTGTAGGTTGATCTATATATATATAGATTTTGGCGTTGTATATGTGTGTTATTATGTATCTTTTTTCGTTTGTGATATATTATCCAATTGGCCATTTATGCCTTTTTGAACCCCCTACCTTAATCCCCCCCCTCCCTGCCCCCCCCCCCTTACCCCCCCTCCTGCCCCTCCCCTAACCCCCCCCATTCACTCGTGTTTGTCCGTGGCTGAACCAGTATATTCGGTGATTTGATGGGATTGGAGTGGAAGGATCTTTTAATGATCCCCTCTGGGAAGTTGACCTGGAGTGGAAGATGATGGACTTGGAATGAAACTCTTGACCTGGAACATGATCTGCACTTGACTTTACACCCTTCTATCTGAGTGAGCACACACACACACACACACACACACACACACACACACTCCCAAATATACATTTATCAAACTATTATCTATATCTGTCTAACTACATCCTGTCGAAACATACGAATGACTATCCCAGTAACACGGTGCCTTATTTTTTTTCTTAAAGAAGAGAAAAAATGTAGGTCATTCAGGTGAACACTTGTTCCAGGAAGCTTTTCTTTTTCAGTCAGGACACGTCTGACCTTGAGAGCCATGTAGCCCAGTGTTTCTTGTGGCAAACGATTTGATCCATTTCCTTTGAGCTTTTGTACAAAGTCGTATAAACTCGCTAACTAGCGTCGAAGTCATACACTCAAGTCATTTTCTCCCTTTCTCATATTGAAACAATCAGTTTCCCGCTGTCTAAGCAGTCGTTTTATACGGCATCAGGGATGGAGGGAAGCAAAAAAAAAAAAATAGAGAATACAAATAAAAATAACATGTAAGTTAACTAGATTAATTCCAGACGGTGTTTGTACACCGGTATCGCCCTCAGAAAGCTGCGGCGTTTACACAAATTGTCATGTTTTTCCTTTCTTTATTTTTTTCCCTCCTTTTTTTTCCCCCTCCTCCTCCCCCCTTTCCAACATCCTATTCGTGGTGAGAATTTTCATTGTGATGAATGGGTGCAATTTTGCAAAAATAGGCCCCAAAAAAAGGTTTTTCAAATTGGTGCAATCCATTGAAAAGGAAGCCAAGAGGCCTGGAAAGAGCCGCACTCGCGAGAAGTAGATAGACGTTATTACAGAGTGGGATGAGGTGAGCGGTGCTCGGAACACATTTTCACTATTGAAAAATACTCGCAAATAACAGCATGTGGAAATGAGGAAACATGTACGCTGCTTCCTAGAAAAACGGATTGGGGGGGGGATGTGTTGGGATGTATAGATTTAATGTATCGGACTTCACGGTCACTGGTTTGCAACGATGTTGACAAAATCCCTTAAAAAGAAAACAGAAGAGACACTTAAGCTCCACTGATCTATTGGAAATACCGCTAATGGAATATTACGGGTTTGTTCAACATTACTGCCATCTACCGGTGATGTAGTGTAATTTTTATAATTACTACCCCCTCCCAAAAAAAAAAGGAGGAAAACAAAATTGACTGTTAATTTAGTCAAAGTTTATCGTAGTAGTTTTCAAGTGAGCATTCAGAAATGTGTGAACCAGAGCTGAAATCTTGTTTTTATAATAATATAATAATAATAATAATAATAATAATAATGAATGATGATAATTTATTTGTATACCTGATTTTCTCACTCACGCCACACACTCCATCATGCACATTCTACATCTCATGCACTCTCCATCATACACACTCTCCATCTCATACACTCTCCATCATCAGCAACACTCTCATGCAGAAACAACGCGCCAGCGCAGAACACGCGCCGAGCCACACACGCGCCAGCAGACACACGCGCCAGCAGACCACAAGCGCCAGCGCAGGACAGCACACACCACCAGGCAGCGCAGCACAGCGCAGACACCAGCGCAAACACGCGCCTACGCGCCAGGCGAGACAACACGCGCCAGCAGACACGCGCAGCAGCGCAGCAGACACCAGCGAGGCCAGCGACACACGCGCCATGCAGACAGACGCGCCAAGCGACAAGAGGACACCAGCGCCAGCGCAGACACACCGCGCAGCTCGCGCAGGGGCAGACGCGCAAGCGCCCGAGGCGCCACGAAGAAACAGTCACCAGAAAGAAAACCACGCGAAAAGAAACATCGCGAAAGAGAGAATACACTAACACGAGCCAGCGCTCCATCAGAAATCGCACGCGCAAGAGAAAACGCAACACTCAAAAAAAGAAAACAGGAAACACATGCGCGCGAAAACGCGCCAGAAGGACACAACGCGAGCACAGGAGAACACGCGCCGCAGACAGACGCGCCAGCAGACAAACGCGACAGCGCACAAAGCCGACAGCGAAAACACGCGCCAGCGCAGACACAGAGGCCAGAGACACACGCACGCAGCGAACAACACGAGCCAGGACAGACAAGCCCCAGCAGAACAGCGCAGCAGAAACACGCGCCAGAGCACACACGCGCCAGCGCAGACACAAGCGCCAGCAGACACACGCGCCAGCAGCGCCAGAGAACAAGCATCTACAGCGCATCGACACTCTAGCCACTAGACAACGCGCCAGCAAAACACACTCAAAGCAGACACAGCCAGCGCAGGACACATCAAGAGACAGATCAGATCAGGACTCCACGCACAAAGAGAAAGAGAAGAAAAAAGAGACACAGAAACACTGCAGACCAAGAAAGCGAAGGCAAAGGGAACATGGAAGAAAACCATCAGCAGAAACGAGACAGAAGCAAAGAGACAAGAGAGCGAAAAGACGCCAGAAGAAAAGATCCAAGCAGAACACGCTGACACGAACACGGAGAAACACATCTCATACACTCATACACAAAATAATCAGACACTCCATCTAACAAGCCAGCGTCATCAATACGAGAGACAACGGCCAGTAGACAAACGCGCAGAGAACACACTCCACTAAGACACAGAGAATACACAGCGCCATCCATACATATCAACACTCTCCATCATCAATACGCTCCACACTCTCCATCATACACACTCTACACTCATACACACTCTCCATCTCATACACACACATCTCACATCTCATACACACTCTCCATCTCATACACTCTCCATCTCATACACATCCACACACTCTCCATCTCATACACTCTCCACTCTCATCATACACACTCTCCATCTCATACACTCTCCATCTCGTACACTCTCCATCTCATACACATCTCCACTCCATCTCGTACACTCTCCATCTCATACATCTCATACACTCTCCATCTCTACACACTTTCCATCTCATACACACACTCTCCATCTCATACACACTCTCCATCTCGTACACTCTCCATCTCATACACTCTCCATCTACACTCTCCATCTCATACACACTCTCCATCTCATCATACACACTCTCCATCTCGTACACTCTCCATCTCATACACACTCTACACACTCTCATACACACTCTCCATCTCATACACTCTCCATCTCATACACACTCTCCATCTCATACACACTCTCCATCTCATACACTCTCCATCTCATACACACTCTCCATCTCATACACTCTCCATCTCATACACACTCTCCATCTCATACACACTCTCCATCTCGTACACTCTCCATCTCATACACTCTCCATCTCATACACACTCTCCATCTCATACACTCTCCATCTCGTACACTCTCCATCATACACACACTCCATCTCATACACTCTCCATCTCATACACACTCTCCATCTCATACACTCTCCATCTCATACACACTCTCCATCTCGTACACTCTCCATCTCATACACACTCTCACTCTCCTCTCCATCTCATACACACTCTACCACTCTCATACACACTCTCCATTTCATACACACTCTCCATCATACACACTCTCATCATACACACTCTCCATCTCACACACTCACCATCTCACATACTCTCCATCTCATACACACTCTCCATCTCATACACTCTCCACTCATCACACTCTCATCACACACACTCTCATCACACACACTCTCCATCACACACACTCTCCATCTCACACACTCTCCATCATACACACTCTACACATCTCATACACATCTCATCACACTCTCTCATACACACTCACCATCATACACACTCTCATCATACACACCATCTCCATCTCATACACACTCTCCATCTCACACACTCTCCATCATACACACTCTCCTCTCATACACACTCTCCATCTCATACACACTCTCCATCACACACATCATACACACTCCATCATACACACTCTCATCATACACACTCTCCATCATACACACTCTCATCATACACACTCTCCATCATACACACTCTCATCATACACACTCTCCATCTCATACACACTCTCCATCATACACACTCTCCATCTCATACACTCTCCATCTCATACACTCTCCATCATACACACTCTCCATCTCATACACACTCTCCATCTCACACACTCATCCATCTCATACACACTCTCCATCATACATACTCTCCACTCTCATTTCATACACACTCTCCATCATAAACACTCTCCATCTCACACACTCTCCACCTCATACACACTCTCCATCATACACACATCTACACTCTCCATCATACACACATCTCACATCTCACACACTCTCCATCTCATCACCATCTCACACTCTCCATCTCATACACACTCTCATCATACACACTCTCCATCTACACACTCTCTCATACACACTCTCCATCATACACACTCTCCATCTCATACACACTCTCCATCTCTCATCATCTCATCACACACACTCTCACCATCATCATACACACTCTCCATCATACACTCTCCATACACTCTCCATCTCATACACTCTCCATCTCATACACTCTCCATCTCATACACTCTCCATCACACTCACACTAACACACACTCTCATACACACTCTCCATCTCATACACACTCTCCATCTCATCATACACTCTCCATCTCACTCTCCATCTCACACTCTCCATCTCATACACTCTCCTCTCCATCATACCATACACTCTCCATCTCGACACACTCTCGCATCTCATACACTCTCCTCTCCATCTCATACACTCTCCACTCATACTCCATCTCATACACACTCTCCATACACTCTCCATCTCATACACTCTCCATCATCACACACTCTCCATCATACACACTCTCATCATCATACACTCTCCATCTCATCACACACACTCTCCATCATCACACACTCCTCCACTCTCATCACACATCTCCACTCTACATCATACACATCTCATACACACTCATACACACTCTCCATCTCATACACTCTCCATCTCATACACTCTCCATCTCATACACACTCTCCATCACACACACTCTCCATCACACACACTCTCCATCATACACACTCTCCATCTCATACACACTCTCCATCATACACACTCTCCATCATACACACTCTCCAACTCTCCATACACACTCTCCGTCATACACACTCTCCATCATACACACTCTCCATCATACACACTCTCCATCTCATACACACTCTCCATCATACACACTCTCATCATACACACTCTCCACATACACTCTCCATCATACACACTCTCATCATACACACTCATCACACTCTCATACACCTCTCATCATCTCTCATCATACACACTCTCCATCATACACACTCTCCATCATACACACTCTCATACACACTCTCCATCATACACACTCTCCATCTCATACACACTCTCCATCATACACACTCTCCATCTCACACACTCTCCACCATACACACTCTCATCATACACACTCTCCATCTCATACACTCACCATCTCACACACTCACCATCTTATACACTCTCCATCTCATACACTCACCATCTCACACACTCACCATCATACACACTCTCCATCTCACACACTCTCCATCATACACACTCTCCAGACTTTCTTTTCATGTATAAAGAAGAAAAACAAAGGACAAGTTCCTTATGAAGGTGACATGAACTTCAGAAGAATGCAGTGTTTTGCTGCTTCTTCTTCTTCTCCCTCTTTCGGCTGCTGCCATTAGGGGGCGCCACAGAAATTGTGATCTGAATATTTGATTTGGCAAACGCTGTATCAGGTCTTGGGACCGGTGTGAAGAATGCACTGGCTTGTGCAAGCCAATTATAGAAGACAAAATAAAAAAAAACACACACAAAAGCAAACACAAATATCCTGGGCGACCCATACCGCCCTCTAGTGGTAGACTAATGTCATTGCCGAACGAGACATCAAACAGCAACTTTAATCCGCTTTAGACTGGCTGAAAAACAATATCCAAGTATATCTGCGGCATTAAAAAATAAATAAATAAAAAAGAAGAATAACAACACTCACCTTCGTTGTGTTGCGCCCTCCTGCGTTCGTCTCGCGGCGCACGCGGCCCTTCCATCTTCCTGCAAAAGGGTTAAGAAAAGGATGACAAAAACAACCCAAACGCAGCCGTGACCTTTTTCCTCGTCCGCATGCACACACGAGCGCGTGTTTTATTCGAGGAGGAGAGAGAAATCGGGACGCGAAATCCCCGAGCCGTTCTCCCTCCCCGATCCGCAAGCTGGCGGCGAGCAGCTCGGCGCTTACCGAGGGCTTTTCCAAAAGCCCACCATCCGCTCTGGGGCTAACGGGGGTGCCGACTTTAAAAGCACAGGTGGATGCGAGGGGGGTTTAGGAGACTTCAGAGGGAATGATCCGTATGCAGACCGGCACGGCCGCCTCTTGACTGCGAAACGAGGGGGAAAAAATATCGCCTCGCCCTTTCGTGTCAGCCGAATCGTCCCGTAATAAACTGCAGCGCCCCGGGGCTCGGATTCGCTCGAACGACACGAATGTTCCAGGCGTGCTCCAATCTCTCCTCAGGTACGCTTTAATTAAATGCGACGGGAGGACAAGAAGAAGGACGGAGCAAACGATGGAAATAAACACTTAGCGGTGTTTTGAAGGGTGAAAGGGCAGAAGGAACACGTTTTAGCGATGCCTCGACTCCCGTCGTTATACCGAATTTTATATATACGTGGTGGAGCAGGGAAACGGGAAGCCGGGGATTCTGGGACGGGGTATTCGTTTAGATAATCAGTGCGAGCTCGTTTAGAAACCCTGGTCATTAGTTGTGATTGAGCCGCGGTGTGACGCGCGACGAGCGCTCGCTGGTAATCCTTTTTATAAGAATCACTTTATAAGAATCGCTTTATAAGAATCACTTTATACGATTCGCTTTATAAGAATCGCTTTATAAGAATCACTTTATAAGAATCGCTTTATAAGAATCACTTTATACGATTCTTTATAAGAATCACTTTATAAGAATCGCTTTATAAGAATCACTTTATCATCGCTTTATAAGAATCGCTTTATAAGAATCGCTTTATAAGAATCGCTTTATAAGAATCACTTTATAAGAATCGCTTTATAAGAATCACTTTATACGATTCACTTTATAAGAATCACTTTATAAGAATCGCTTTATAAGAATCGCTTCACAAGAATCGCTTTATAAGAATCGCTTAAGAATACTTTACAAGAATCGCTTTACAAGAATCGCTTTACAAGAATCGCTTTATAAGAATCGCTTTATAAGAATCGCTTTACAAGAATCACTTTATAAGAATCGCTTTATAAGAATCGCTTTATAAGAATCGCTTTACAAGAATCACTTTATAAGAATCTTTATAAGAATCACTTTATAAAGGTGGTGTTCGATTGGCCTGAGAATAACGAGGCTGTACTGAGCGTGTCGTAAACGCACAAGTGGACGCGACACAATCACGACTTGTCCAATTTCCCAATTGGTTCGCCGAATCCTAGCACTAATATTCCCCAATATCCTGCTCCAGCCTGATTGGAAGGTCAGGGGTTCAAGTAAGTCAGTAAGTAAGTCAGTAAGTAAGTCAGTATTTAACTAAGTGAGTGAGTCAGTCAGAGAGTCAGTCAATAAGTGAGTGAGTCAGTCAGTGAGTAATTGTCAGACAGTCAGTGAGTTAGGGAGTCAGTCAGTAAGTGAATGAGTGAGTGAGTCAGTCCATTAGTTGAGTGAGTCAGTCAGTGAGTGAGTGAGTCATACAGTCAGTATGTGTGTCAGTCAGTCACAGAGTGTGTGAATCAGTGAGTCAGTCAACCAGTGAGAATGTGAGTGAGTGAATCAGTGAGTTATTGACTCTGAATAGTGAGTGAGTCAGTCAGTCCGTCAGTCAGTCAGTCGGTGAGTGAGTCAGTCAGTCAGTGAGAATGTGAGATGGTGAATCAGTGAGTTATTGACTCTGAATAGTGAGTGAGTCAGTCAGTCCGTCAGTCAGTCAGTCGGTGAGTGAGTCAGTCAATCAGTGAGAATGTGAGATGGTGAATCAGTGAGTTATTGATTCTGAATAGTGAGGGAGTCAGTCAGTGAGTGAGTCAGTCAGTCAGTGAGAATGTGAGCTAGTGAATCGGTGAGTTATTGACTCTGAATAGTGAGTGAGTCAGTCAGTGAGTGAGTGAGTCAGTCAGTGAGAACGTGAGTTAGTGAATCAGTCAGTAAGTCATTGAGTCAGTCAGTGAGTGAGTCAATCAGTGAGAACGTGAGTCAGTGAGTCAGTCAGTCAGTAAGTAAGTATATATACAAATAGTCTTTATTTTTTTCTTTGCATATCACAGCTTGTTTTTGTTTTTATATTGCTCTAAAAAAATATATATATTTTTAATAATCATTAATGAAACGTAAATGATAAAATTTACGTCTCTAATGGCGCCTTTTTTTGTTTTTGTTTTTTTTTGGTTCTTTATGCAGTCTAGACGTTATATGTTCCTCACAGAGTTTATAAGAGTGCATAAGGAATAAAAATCCAACCAGAAACAAACACTTGATCGTGACGGGAAAAATAATGTATTCCTGATGAACAGGAATCCTGAGTCGACTAAGTGGATGTTTTCACCGCAATCTATTTTCCGAGCGATGGAATAAAGACAGCCGGTCGTAACGGAGTCAGAGCCCTTGTGTAACGCTCACTCGGCTTTCTGGGGGAAAATTACAGTGCTTTTATGTTGGATTGATTTATCGGGTGTTGCGAGCCTTTCAACCTGCAGGCGCCGATGTGTGACAAGCATTTCCCAACAAACCCAGTGACAACGGCTGCTTAGACATTTTCACCCAGCCGATCGTTTTGCGATCGCAAAAAGTGAAATACATTCATCATTGTGCTTCGAATAGAACTGCCAAGGAAGAGAAATCCATTGTGTCTATTAAATTTACTTCGAAATAAATAAATAAATAAATAAGGGGCTTTATATTTCGGCTTTGTTACAGAATATAAGTAAATAATATGAATATGTGTAAAGTTATAAATATATCAAGTTTGCACACCAAAGAAAAGAAATGCAATTTATACCAACATATTTATCTATTTATTTTACTACATGACAGCAAATAATAATAATAATAGGTAAGCATTACATTTTTTATTTTATATATATATATATATATTTTTTTTTTTTATCTGATTTGCAATTATTCTGATTTGCCAGTAAAATGTATTATTTTATTATCTTGAATAGGCAGAATTTTTTTATTTGGAGCAACAAAAAAAAAAGCAACAACAACAAAAATGAAATTATTTCAGGAAAAAAAAAAACCAAAAATCTTGATTCCTTTATTTTGCAATTGGGTCTTGAACTTGGTCCAATGCGTTCCAGTGCTTAGCGATAAGAAGCGAAAAGAATTTTGATCAGAAGTTCCTTTTTCTCCCCTTCCCCCCCCCCCCCCCCCCCCACACACACACACACTTTAAAGCAATATGTTAAATACTTGTCGACTCCCACAGGTCTCTCAGGTCCTTATCGGCTTTTGTTAATCCGTGTCAGGACGTTTGGCTGGAGTGCAACTTTAACTAAAACCCCACTTTGTACGTTCCCTCAAGTGCAAACATCATGAATAATTTACCCCCCGACGGCATGAATCATTTTGACTCGCCTCTGTCTCTGGTCTCGTTAAGCATGCGTCCTTCAGTAAAGAATCGCAGGAAAATCAATTTGAGAGTCGTTAAAAACCTCGTCCGAACATTTCGCTCTCAAAATTGATATTTAACACCTGGAGGTGACCTCGGGACGGACACGCCTGCAAGACCTCGCTCTAGATGAGCAAGATAGGATTCGTTTTCTTTATCTCGTAGGACTGTGATCCCGTGTTCTAACCAGGAACGACAACTCCTCCTTCGAGTGTCTCATTCGCCTCGCTGTATCTTTGCGCTGCGAAGAAAATCTATAAGAAAGGAAAGCGAGACTGTTGTTGGGTATCTCCGGCTGCACCCTCGTATCAAATGAAACGTCATGGAAATTGCCACGGGAAGCATGAAAGTGTGTTGCTCCAAATTCCATATGAAGTTCCCTCTCGGTGCTAACGGGACGCACGGGATCAAACGTGGGGTTTAAATGGAGGAGTTACGTTTATGGTATTTGGATGCATTTTTTCTCTCTCTCTCATTGATTCAAATGAGTGTTTAAGGGCCTTGCTCAGGTGCCCAAGAGAGGGAGATTAGTGAGGCTGGGATTTGAACCCATAACCTTCTGACTCCAAAGATCAGGTTTAGTTTTAACTGTACTAGCGGACAGCAAACATCCGGAGTCAGTCAGTCAGTGAGTGAGTCAGTGAGTCAGTCAGCGAGTGAGTCAGTCTGTCAGTGAGAGAGTCAGTCTGTCAGTCAGTCAGTCAGTGAGTGAGTCAGTGAGTCATGAGTCAGTGAGTCAGTGAGTGAGTCAGTGAGTGAGTCAGTGAGTGAGTGAGTCAGTCAGTGTCAGTCAGTCAGTCAGTCAGTCAGTGAGTGAGTGAGTCAGTAAGTGAGTCAATCAGTGAGTGAGTCAGTCATCAGTGAGTCAGTCAGTGAGTCAGTCAGTCAGTCAGTCAGTCAGTCCAGAGTCAGTCGTGTCAGTCAGAGTCAGTCAGTCAGTCAGTCAGTGTCAGTCAGTCATGAGAGTCAGTCAGTGAGTGAGTCAGTCAGTGAGTCAGTCAGTGAGTGAGTCAGTGAGTCAGTCAGTCAGTGAGTGAGTCAGTCAGTGAGTCAGTCAGTCAGTGAGGCAGTCAGTCAGTGAGTCAGTCAGTCAGTCAGTCAGTGAGTGAGTCAGTGAGTGAGTCAGTCAGTGAGTCAGTCAGTCAGTCAGTGAGTCAGTCAGTCAGTCAGTCAGTGAGTGAGTGAGTCAGTCAGTGAGTGAGTCAGTGAGTGAGTGAGTCAGTCAGTGAGTGAGTCAGTCGTAAGTGAGTCAGTGAGTCAGTGAGTGAGTGAGTCAGTCAGTCAGTCAGTCAGTCAGTCAGTGTCAGTCAGTCAGTGTCAGTGTCAGTCAGTCAGTCAGTCAGTGAGTGAGTGAGTCAGTCAGTCAGTCAGTCAGTGAGTGAGTCAGTGAGTGAGTCAGTCAGTCAGTCAGTGAGTGAGTCAGTCAGTGAGTCAGTGAGTCAGTGAGTGAGTCAGTCAGTCAGTCGTGAGTGAGTGAGTGAGTCGTGAGTGAGTCAGTGTCAGTCAGTGAGTCAGTGAGTGTCAGTCAGTGAGTGTCAGTGAGTGAGTGAGTCATGGGTGAGTGAGTGAGTGAATGAGTCAGTAAGTGAGTCAATCAGTGATTGAGTCAGTCAGTGAGTCAGTCAGTCAGTCAGTGAGTGAATCAGTCAGTCAGTGAGTGAGTCAGTCAGTCAGTCAGTGAGTCAGTCAGTCAGTCAGTCAGTGAGTGAGTCAGTCAGTCAGTCAGTCAGTCAGTGAGTGAGTCAGTCAGTGAGTCAGTCAGTCTGTGAGTGATTGAGTCAGTCAGTGAGTGATTGAGTCAGTCAGTGAGTGAGTCAGTCAGTGAGTGATTGAGTCAGTCAGTGAGTGATTGAGTCAGTCAGTGAGAATGTGAGTTAGTGAATCAGTCAGCAAGTCATTGAGTCAGTCAGTCAGTCATATCAGAGAGGCTGGGATTTGAACCCATAACCTTCTGACTCCAAAGATCAGGGTTAGTTTTAACAGTTCTAGCAGACAGCAAACATCCGGAGTGTCTTAATAAACAAAAGCAAAATTCCATAATTTCATTTTTGTTGTTGTTGTTGTTTTTGTTTTTCCATAGTATCACCCTGTACTGTGGTTCCTATTACTCTGCTAATTAGCACTTGTATAAATGTTAACATATTTAAAATTCATCTTTTTTTCTCCTCCAAGTTACTTTTTTTTTTCCTCTCGTTGCGTCGCGCTTTTGTATTTCGTAAAAAAAAAAAAAACTCCAGCAACGTACACAAGTGACACATCCCCCCAAAAAACACAGCACAGTGGAGGAGGGGGGGGGGGGGGTCGGGGGGGGGGGGGGGGTCGGGGGGAGGGGGGAAGGGGGGGAAGTGGGGTGTAGCTGATTTCTGGGTACATTACCTTGCAGGCATCCGCATCCACTCACGCTACAGGATGTGAAAATAGCTACTTCCTCTTATCACTTCCATTAAAGCAGTTGTTTATTTTCCCTCTTCTTTTTTTCCGTTTTTTTCTCTCTCTCTCTCTCTCTCTCTCATCTCTCTCTCTCTCTCTCTCTCTCTCTCTCTCTCTAATAAGCTTTGTCTTAACTCCTGCATTTAATAACATAATCAGTCTGTTTTTTTTGGTGGGGGGAGATCCCAGCGATGAACACTAGCGCCCCCGTGTGGTAGATACTCACGTCACCGCATACGGGGGAAGAGTGCGGGGAGCTCCGGGACGCACCGCCCCCGGCTGAAGAACCTCCGGCGCGCTCATGACGTAAAACTGACCTGATGACCGTCGAGGAGGAGAGAGAGAGAGAGAGAGAGCAAGGGTTAGTTCAAAAGTATTGGGACACCCGTCTCAAAGTTCAAGTCTACTGAACCGTATGAGTTTAAAACCGTTACATCGGCCAACCAGAATCGAGAATTCAACCGCATTTTTATACAGCCAACCCCCCCCCCCCCCCCGCCCCCCCACACCCCGTTTCCACAAATACTAATAGAATTAATAGCCAAAAAAGATTCATAGGAGCAAGATCAGAGCCAAAAAATGCTCCAAAAGTGCTGTCGGGTGCTTTTTTTTTTTTTTCGGGACCTCCAACAAGATTAACTTTGCAAGCTGGATGAGAGCGAGCTCATACATCATTCCGCTTTTTTCTCTCTTTTTCCCCCCCTAATTCAAGGAGCCACATACAGTCTGTTCAGCCCAAAGAGAGTTCTCGAGGGTGCAGCTTTCAAACTGTTGGCACCCCCCGCATCAGGATATCAAATCTAAAAGTTACCGCCGCAGTAAAGGATGAAATTGAAAAAAAAAAAAAACAATAAAAATACTACGGAGAATAATGGGGGCACGGTGGCTTAGTGGTTAGCACGTTCGCCTCACACCGACATGGTCGGGGTTCGATTCCCGTCTCGGCCATGTGTGTGTGGAGTTTGTGCATGTTCTCCCCGTGCCTCAGGGGGTTTTTCTCTGGGTTCTCTGGTTTCCTCCCGGTCCAAAAACATGCACGGTAGGTTGATTGGCACCTTGGAAAATTGTCCCTAGTGTATGAATGTGAATGTGAGTGTGCTCTGCGATGGGTTCCATCCAGGGTGTATCCTGCCTTAATGCCCATAGACGCCTGAGATAGGCACAGACTCCCCGTGACCCGCGGGAAGATCGGATAAAGCGGTAGAAGATGAATGACTACGGAGAATATTGTCAGCGTGAAACACGGCGGACGTGTCGAGTGATACGTTTTTCTTTGGTTAAAAGTTTGAGTGCAGCCTTTCGATATTGTGCGATTTGTATGAATACATGAAAAAACACACTGCCTCGGCCCTGTTTGTGTGATTTCTCCTGTTTTTGATCTTATTTGGGTCTCACCTGCCGTGTGGGAGCGTGCAGGTTCGGCCGGATGAGCCGAAACTCCGGCGGCTGTCGCGTCGCTTACGGCAGCCGGCCCGATGTAGGAGAAGCGCGCCTCGTCACCGATCATCTCTCCTGCAGGACTTCCTCCATTAGTGAAGGGACTCTGGATGACAGACTAACGTTCACACGCTTTTATTACTTTACTTTCACGGAACTGATATGCACAAAGCAGTCACTCGTTCATTGTTACGCAGATCTGCTGAATCGGCAGGATGTTTCTGAAAGGTGTAGCCATCAGGTCAATTCTATTATATTATATCTAAGTCGCTACTCATTATCCATGATGAAGCCTCTTTTTAATATCTTTTATGTATGTTTGAGTAATTGCCTTGGATCTGGCTTCCTAATGATAACGACTTCAAAAATCTTTAGTGGAGAGATTATAAATGCGAAAATGTTGGCCTATGAATCGAATTGTTCATAATGAAAGAGGTGTGGCTTATGGATCTGTCCATTTGTAATGAAAGAGGTGTGGCTTGTGGATCTGTCCATTTGTAATGAAAGAGGTGTGGCTTATGGATCTGTCCATTTGTAATGAAAGAGGTGTGGCTTGTGGATCTGTGCATTTGTAATGAAAGAGGTGTGGCTTATGGATCTGTCCATTTGTAATGAAAGAGGTGTGGCTTATGGATCTGTCCATTTGTAATGAAAGAGGTGTGGCTTATGGATCTGTCCATTTGTAATGAAAGAGGTGTGGCTTGTGGATCTGTCCATTTGTAATGAAAGAGGTGTGGCTTATGGATCTGTCCATTTGTAATGAAAGAGGTGTGGCTTATGGATCTGTCCATTTGTAATGAAAGAGGTGTGGCTTATGGATCTGTCCATTTGTAATGAAAGAGGTGTGGCTTATGGATCTGTCCATTTGTAATGAAAGAGGTGTGGCTTATGGATCTGTCCATTTGTAATGAAAGAGGTGTGGCTTGTGGATCTGTCCATTTGTAATGAAAGAGGTGTGGCTTATGGATCTGTCCATTTGTAATGAAAGAGGTGTGGCTTGTGGATCTGTGCATTTGTAATGAAAGAGGTGTGGCTTATGGATCTGTCCATTTGTAATGAAAGAGGTGTGGCTTGTGGATCTGTGCATTTGTAATGAAAGAGGTGTGGCTTGTGGATCTGTGCATTTGTAATGAAAGAGGTGTGGCTTATGGATCTGTGCATTTGTAATGAAAGAGGTGTGGCTTATGGATCTGTCCATTTGTAATGAAAGAGGTGTGGCTTATGGATCTGTGCATTTGTAATGAAAGAGGTGTGGCCTATGGATCTGTCACTTCCAATGAAGGAGGTGTGGCCTAAGGATCTATCCCTTTAAGTTAAAAGGATGTGACCTATAGATCAATCAGTTTAAGGGACAGAGGTGTGGCCTATGGCTCTATCCGTTTCAGGTAAATGGGTGTGGCCTATGGATCAATCAGTTTAAGGGAAAGAGGCGTGGCCTCATCCAGTCATTTCTAATAAAAGAGGTGTAGCCGCTGAATCTGTCATTTCCAATCAAAGGGTTGTAGCCTATGGATCTATCAGTTTAATTAAAAGGGGTGTGGCCTATGTATTAATCAGCTGTATTGAAAGGGGTGTGGCCTATGGATCTATCAGTTGCAGTGAAAGGGGTGTGGCCTGTGGATCTATCAGTTGCAGTTAAAGGGGTGTGGCCAATGGATCAATCAGTTTAACGGAAAGAGGTGTGGCCTCATCCAGTCATTTCTAATAAGAGGTGTAGTCTATGAATCTGTCATTTCCAATAAAATGGGTGTGGTCTATGGATCTATCAGTCATAAAAGAGGTGTGGCCTATGGATCTAAGTTGCAGAAAGGTGTGGCCTATGGATCTATCAGTTGCAGTGAAAGAGGTGTGGCCTATGGATCTATCAGTTGCAGTTAAAGCGATGTGGCCTTATCCAGTATTTGCTAATAAAAGGGGTGTGGCCTATGGATCTATCAGTTAAAGCGATTGCCTTATCCAGTATTGCTAATAAAAGCGGTGTGGCGGGGTGTGGCCTATGGATCTATCAGTTGCAGTTGAAAGGGGTGTGGCTATGGATCTATCAGTTGTATTGAAAGCGCGTATGGCGTATCAGTTGTATTGAAAGGGGTGTGGCCTATGGATGTATCAGCTGTATTGAAAGGGGTGTGGCCTATGGATGTATCAGCTGTATTGAAAGAGGTGTGGCCTATGGATCTCAGTTTCCGTGAAAGGCATGTGGCTTATGTATCTATCAGTTGAAGTTAAAGTGGTGTGGCCTATGGATCTATCTGTTGCAGTTAAAGGGGTGTGGTTAAAGCTATGGATCTATGTGTTGCCTTATCCAGTATTTGCTAATAAAAGGGGTGTGGCCTATGGATCTATCAGTTGTTTTGTAAGAGGTGTGGCCTATCGATGTATCAGTTGTATTGAAAGGGGTGTGGCCTATGGATGTATCAGCTGTATTGAAAGAGGTGTGGCCTATGGATCTCAGTTTCCGTGAAAGGCATGTGGCCTATGTATCTGTCAGTTGAAGTTAAAGGGGTGTGGCCTATGGATTTATCTGTTGCAGTTAAAGGGGTGTGACCTATGGGTCTGTCGTTTTAACCAAAAAGAGGTGTGCCGTATGGATCTGTCACTTCCACCTGTATGTTGCTATACCTGCTGGGCTCCTGTAAATGACGCAGCAGAGACCACGCCCAATGCACCAGAAACCAGCGGCTGATTTGTCAACTGGACAACCTGATAGGTTACCTAAAAAGGAAAAAAAAATTACTTTATAAATATCTGTAACAACAACTGTTAAAAAATTCGCACTTTTCCAGCGTGAAAATTCTGCGTAGTGGATTTGAATTGTGCCGCTAAAACCTGCTTTTAAAATATACCTTGATGTTAATGGATTTGAATAAAATAGTAGTAAAATATTTATTAAAAACGACGTTTTTTTATTAAATCAACATCACGAATCAGCAAAAATAAACTTAAGACACAGAAAGCACAAAAACGGCAAACCCCGTGCGTCTCGGTCGGCGGTCATGTTTTACCCCTGCTCATAGTGCCGGCTTGAGGTAATCGAATCTACACCTCAATAATAGCCGTCGCTGTTCGCTCTACATATTTGCAAGCGTCTTTTACCCGAGCATCCCTCCGTCTCCCGAACCTCCTCCTCCTCCTCCTTTCCGTCCCGATAGTATCATGTGACTTTGTTTCTGACTGACATGTGACCTGGGCGCAGTCCCAGTGAGGAAACACAAGTCACATGACCCGTCCGCAATAACTGCAAGGCGGGAGTGAATCATTTTCTTCAGCATCTACGGCACGCCTCGCATCATATGAGCTTTTGCATGGCTGGATTTGAGAAGTATTTACACATTTCGATCGTGACAGAAACCATGAACCGTACCATTGAAAACAAGCTAGTGTGTGTGTGTGTGTGTGTGTGTGTGTGTGTGTGTGTGTGGGTGGAAATCCACCTTTCATTTCTTAGCTGTGTTATTCTCTCTCGGGCATGCTGGACATGTACCATGTGCTTGCTGACTGATCGTTTCTGAGGTAATTTAAGACCCAATGCGCACCTTTAAGTAAAATATATATACATATATATATATATATATATATATATAAACATATATATAAATAGCCCACCTGCCTGCCGCCGCTATCAGGGAGAAACTGATACTGGACGCTCCGGTCAATGAACGGCGAAGTGTGAGGGAGCGCAGCTGCTTCACCTCCTCTCGAAGCGTCTGGATCACAAGGGAGGATAAAGCCTTGAGAGGCCCGATTTCATTTTTTCCATACATTTATGTATGTATTTATTTATTTTTAATAAGTAGAAACGTACAAAAGTATTACGTTAGATGAACGACAAATTAGACTTGCCGTGAAACATTCATAAAAAAAATTATCTCGGAAAATACGACTCGTTATTTATTGTTTGTTCAGGTTCGAGTACTTTTAATAGTCGCTTTCATTTTTATGCCAAATACTCTACTTATTTATAAGCCCTTTTTTTTCCTTACAAACCTACAAACCCATGTAACTAAAACAATATTCATTGTATTTAATTATCTCATTTCTTCTCTGATTTTATATATATATATATATATATATATATATATATATATATATATATATATATATATGTGTATATTCTGTTACATATACAGTAGATTTTTGCTTATCTAAGAATTTAATTCATGCAGGGAAATGAAAACGTACATGTCGAAAACTATACTATAACTAAACCGTTACTACGTGATCTTTTCCTACCTTCGGTTATCTGTGTCGTGTCCTTTTCTGTTTTTGGAAGCCTGGAAAGCAATGAGACAAAAAGAAAAGAAAAAAAAATGGAAAAAGGAAATAAAATATGATATGTAATCTTGTTTTATCTCGCGTTTGTAAAAGCTTGTACATATAAAACAAACAAATACAACATGTTAATTGAAAAAATGACAAGCAATACCACATCAATTCTTATTAACTGACTTATTATGAGTTTACTTTTTTCTTTTTCTATAATATTTCATCCCAATCTGATCGGAAACTGATGAATACCAAGAGGCTCTACATGTCCTCAAACTTAGGAAATATTGTGGTTAAAATCTATTTTTTTATATATATATACTTGGGGTTGCATTATACTCTGTTATACTATATAGGAATATAAACGTATATATTGAATGCACCAATAACATTCCTTCAGTCACCCCAAACCATGTGGGGAAAATGTACAAACTTTTTTAGCCCATAATTCTAAAAAAAATGCCAATCTAGGGCATCATTCATTCAAGCAACACCACATAGTACTTATAGTGAAGCATGGTGGTGGTAGCCTTGTGTTTTGAGGCTGCTTCTTTTTTTTTGCCAGTGAGCCAATCGTCCAGATTTTTCCCAAAACTTTTGGGCACAAAACTTTCTGTCCTCTATCAAAAAACTAAGCAACAAACATCAGCCAAAAAAATGGATGCTAAAAAGAGCCGTATAGAAGAGATTTCCTTCAATTTGCAGAAACAAAGAAAAGAGGGAAAATATACCCAATTATAAATGATAATAAAGGCTTATTCTTAAAAACGTGATGTGGTAACAAAGGCAAAATGTCCTTTCACAAAAGGGGTGCGCAAACTTTTGCAACCAAGCTTTACATTTTTTTTTTAAACATTCCAAATTGTTTCCTCTCTTCGTTGCAACAGGTATGACATTTCTGTTATTTATTTTTTATATAGCATTTCTTGAAAAATGTGTGTGAGTAAAAAAAAAACCTCTAGGCGTATGAATAAAAACACAAAAGGTGACAAATAATAATAATAATAATAATAATAATAATAACGAGGACCATTATTCAGCTCTACTATCTCGCCTGTTAATCTACAAACTCAACTCGTGCACTTACGCCTGAGTGAGTAAAACTTGTCTAGTTACGCATTAGATGAGAAGCAGGTGCCTCTGTAGTGCAACTCGTGCTGTACCTCATGGAGGAGTCCAAACTCTGCTGCAGCACATCCATCTGATCGCAACTTCACTGCTCGGTGTTATGGAAATGCTGATCACGGGAACAAATACTCGGGTCATGTGAGACCCGAGAGAGAGAGAGAGAGAGAGAGAGAGAGACACACACACACACACACACACAGCGTGACGCAGGAGTGTCCCAATTCGCTTCCTAGTCCATATTTAGTGCACTGGAGCCGCTCATTGGGCGCCGGGTTTTGGCCCCTTAATGTGGGAGGAGACTGTTTTGGATACGCCCTGTGCCAGGCGTGTGTCAAAATGCTACAAATGCGCAGTATTCAATTGATCCACTATAATGATAATAATGTTAATAATAATAATTCTTGTGTGTATATATATATATATATTATAATTTATTTATTTATTTTAGTTGGGGGGGGTGTTGCTTTTTACTACTAATTAGTTTTTCTACTTTTTTTTCTATTTTCTAGTCCTGTGTGAATTTATATTATATAAAGGTATGTTATGGTGCCTGAGGCACGGTGGTTTAGTGGTTAGCACATTCGTCTCACACCGCCAGGGTCCGGGTTCGATACCCGTCTCGGCCATGTGGGTGTGGAGTTTGCATGTTCTCCCCGTGCCTCAGGGGTTTTTTTTTTCTCCGGGTTCTCGGTTTCCGGTTTCCTCCCCCGGTCCAAAAACATGCACGGTAGGTTGATTGTCACCTTGGAAAATTGTCCCTAGTGTATGAATGTGTGTGTGTGTGTGTGTGTGTGTGTGTGTGTGTGTGTGTCCTGTGATGGGTTGGCATTCCATCCAGGGTGTATCCTGCCTTAATACCCATAGACGCCTGAGATAGACACAGACTCCCCGTGACCCGAGGGAAGATCGGATAAAGCGCTAGAAGATGAATGAATGAATGTTATAGTGCCTTGTAGGTCCCAGGGAAACGTTGTTTCGTTGTTGAAATGATGATAAAAGCCTACGTGACTTGATTTGACTTTATACATGCCTAATATATTTTATTTGTCTAGAATTATATACAAAACGTATTTCTTTGAAAACCCAAATTAACCATTGCTGGTTTCCAGAATCACCATTTGCTCTCCGGAAACTTTCCTGAAAATTTCTTTATGAATATCTACAATTTAAAAAATAAAAAGTTTAGGCTTTGACTTTAAAATACCTTTAAAAAAAATAACTAAATGTATTCATGTAAATATGAATGTTATAGAGTACAAAAGTAGTGTAACCTTTAACCCAGAGAGCAAACCCGGTACTGAAATCACATTGCAGTTTCCTTCTGAACACTACAGCCTGCAACACCCAGTCATCGTTTACATGCTGAACACATGATTGGACAGATTTCCGCTTGATGGAATCTGATTGGCCGAACAGGTGGGCGTGCTTTTTTGTAGTCCCGCCCCTTTTTCTCCGTGTCACATTCACTCCGGACCGGTTTGTGATTCCGTGCTCTGCCGCCATGACCGCCCGGGTTCTAGTCGGAGTTAAGCGGGTTATTGATTATGCCGTAAAGGTACACGCTTTTATTATTTATCACACGTAAACACGAAATTAGAATAAATATGCGTTTATTTGAGCATTTATTTATTTCCAGAAGACGAACATTAGCATTATTAGGAGGTTAAACACACTCCCCCCCTAGGTTGAATCCCAAAAAGCATCTAAGTGCACTACGAAGTGTTCAGACTCCGCGTGTTTATTAAGTGCACTTCTATGTTTTCCTATCGGACGTTATTTGTAATTGGACCTTAGCCTAGAATTGCCCGGAAAGATACACTTTAAACCAAGGTCAGCGCGGATACTGAGAGAGAGAATTAAACTCGATATTTATTTATTCTAATTGTTAATAATATAAACATTTTAATACATAAGTATTTTATATTTATTGTCATTCAGCTGTTTAGGCTTTTGACATTTCGCTAGCGAATGTTCCCTAGCTGCGGCTGTTCAATAAGGTTGCCAGATCAGGATTATTCCCCTGTTTTGAAATAGTTCGCCATTCAATACAAACATTGCAATTTAAATGTATTTAAAACATGTTTAAATATATATCCATTATAAATATATATTATTTTTAACCTTATCCATACTAATACATGTTAATATATATATATATTTTTTGTAATTTTATAAGGAGGTCATGGTAGATGGGGATTCCCGTGTATCTGGCAACAATTTTTAAAATGCGTGTGAACTATTTTTCGCTCAAGTTCACTACAGACGGAATAATTCAATAAATCTGTTTTATTGTGTTTACATAAGATATAAAACACCTCTGGGTTTGAAAGTAGTCGATAATTAATGTACAGCACTTATTGCACATATTGCACTATTACGCATAATAAAGCTTGTAATAACTACATAGTTTCGAATGAGCATTCTTACATAATGCACTATTACGCATAATAAAGCTTGTAATAACTACATAGTTTCGAATGAGCATTCATACAAACATGCGCTTTGCCATACAGATGCACAAATATCCACTTTTCTGAGTTTGATCCCGGTTACAGAAAATAAACCGACACCTCCTGGACCAATCAGAATAAAGATTTAGAAATGTCATAAAAAAGATGATTTATTTCCACTAATCCTCACTATTACAATTATATACAATTGCTATAATTACAACTATATACAATTGCGTATAAGTTACGTGACTGCTCCTGTATAACTTTATTTATTTAACTTTATTTACTATTTTATTTAATTTTACTTTTTAGGTGATTTATGTCTTTTTCTTTTTTATCTCTGAATGGAGTTTTTCCAATCAGTCGTGGTCTGAGTCAATCAGTCCTGCTTGATGACGAAATAAGGGCGGGATCAAAGTCGCAAATGGATCACAGATTAATCCGTGTTTGTTTGTTTTTTCAGGGGTTTTTTTTTCTGTTGGGAATTTATTGGTTCACATTTTGCGAAAAAAGGATCACATCCGAATCACCATTATAAAAAAAAAAAAAAAAAACAATCCTCCAGTGGATCCATGTTTTCCAGAAATCAACAAAAGCACTGCAATCAGAGCATCTGAGAATTAAGTTGTTTTTTTCCCCCCCCCTCTCTCTCAGATCCGCGTGAAGCCGGACAACACCGGCGTCGTTACGGATGGCGTGAAGCACTCCATGAACCCTTTCTGTGAGATCGCGGTGGAGGAGGCTGTCCGGCTGAAGGAGAAGAAGCTGGTGAAGGAGGTTGTGGCTGTGAGCTGTGGACCGCAGCAAGTACAGGTAACAAGCATTCAGAGTTTCTAACAAACAATAAATCCATGAACATTTTGATTGTCAGGACACAGGACAAAGGGTCTGGGTGTGTTAAACGAGTGCTTTAAATTCGACGGCAATGTCGTTATGAGTTGCACGTAGTGTTTTGCACGATATACCAGTACTAGAAAGGTATCGCAATACAATGCTGTTTTTTTTTTTTTTCTTCTTCTTTTTTTAAACTTGCTGGTTCTGGAAAAAATATGGCTGTAGTTCCAAGTGTTGGACTATAGGGGGCAGTATGTGCACATTGTGCCTAATTAATTTTTTTTTTCCTCAAATGCTTAAGGCATAAAACTTTGTACATAATTCATTCATCTTCTACTGCTTTATCCGATCTTCCCACGGGTCATGGGGTGTCTGTGCCTATCTCAGGCTGTCTATGGGCATTAAGGCAGGATACACCCTGGATGGAATGCCAACCCATCACAGGACACACACACACACTCACACACACACATTCATACACTAGGGACAATTTTACAAGGTGCCAATCAACCTACCGTGCATGTTTTTTGGACCGGGGGGGGAAACCGGAGAAAAACCGCCTGAGGCACAGGGAGAACATGCACAAACTCCACACACACACACACATGGCCGTGACGGGAATCGAACCCGGACCCTGGTGGTGTGAGGCGAACGTGCTAACCACTAAACCATCGTGCCCCCTTGTACATAATTACCAATTATTTATTTATAAATGACATTATATTTGGATATTCATTGTATTTTTTCAGTATCAAAAGTTCTACTCAAAGTTAAATGATTCAAGTTACGTTTATTTCGCAGTCAAGTGTGCCAGTCATAATCCTGCACATTTGGATCAGAAAGAGTTAGGGGCCTCACTCAAGGGCCCAACTGTTGGTTTAATGTTTTCCTGCTGAAATGTGCGTCCTCAGGAGACCATCCGCACAGCCCTGGCTATGGGGGCAGACCGCGGCATTCACGTCGAGGTTTCCGGAAAGGACTACGAGTCTCTCGGCCCTCTGCAAGTATCCAAGATCCTCGCCGCGTTGGCCAAGAAAGAGGACGCCTCCCTCGTCATCCTCGGGAAACAGGTAGGAAACAGGGATGCGGGGGAAAAATCGTCCGGTGACGTGGAGCAAAGTGGGTTCAAATTCACATCTTTACACCGATGCAGGGATACTTGTAATACTACTTGGCATCCACTAGATGGCGCATCGGCTTCAGTTCCTTTATACGAGTTTACACAAAGATCCATGGAGCCTTTTATATTTACAGCGACGTCATTAATGGTGGGGGCTTGTGGTTCTTGGAAGGGTTGTTTGGTCGGTGTGAAGGTTAAGCGAACACGTTTGTTTGTTTGTTTGTTTGTTGTGTAACAGGCTATCGACGACGACTGTAATCAGACGGGTCAGATGACAGCTGCTCAATTGGACTGGCCCCAGGTGTGTGTGTGTGTGTGTGTGTGTGTGTGTGTTTTTTTTTTTTTCCCCCCTCACATACAGCATCGTATTTTCAAGCATATTCTGTAGATCGTCTTCTGGGTGTAAACTGATCGCATCAAAACAGGAATTTTAATATTGATCTGTCGGTCATTTTCAAATGGAACTAGTTGTGACCAATCAGATTCAAGCATTCACACACACTATGCTCTTCAAGGGACATTTAATTTATTGTAGACTAGAATCGCACAAACAAGACATTATATTTTTGTGTGTGTGTGTGTGTGTGTGTGTGTATATGTATATATATATATATATATATATATATATATCTATATATATAGATATATATATATATATATATATATATATATAAAATTGGTTCGAATTGTAATATTATAAAATAAACACCACGACGTCCTGTTTTTTTTTTTTTGGCACGGTTTTTCCCTCCTCGCACCGAGTCTGTAAAGCCTGACCTTGAGCTTTTCTGTCCGGGGATCTGTTATTTGTAGAACAAGTCCCTGTGTATTTCTTTAGATCAGCCAGCAGAGGTCAGTGCAGAGCATGGACAAATCCGTATTGATTTTTTGTGACCACTAAATGTTGGTCAGACGCTCTAGACATTAACCGGTCCAGTTCATAGCACCAC
>JACRUU010000018.1:7012009-7037009 GCA_030449085.1 Kryptopterus vitreolus
ATCAGCCGGTTTTAGAGGTCAGTCCCTCAAAGGCGACCTTTGTTAGCGGAGAGACTATCTCCCTGTCCTGCCGCGCCGAAGGCCTCCCGCCTCCCTCGGCCTCGTGGGTGTTTAACGGACAGCCGCTGCCCACCTCTAACGGCACGCTGCAGCTCGCCAACGTGCACACCAGCCAGAGCGGGATTTACACGTGCGCTGTGGTGAACAGCCGGACCGGAAAGAGTCTCACAAGGAACATCACCATAAACATCCTGGGTAGGGGTTCGCAAAAAAAAAAATCACTACCTGTGATTGCAAAGTGATTTATTTCTTTACACATGCTGATGCAACTTAATCACTTATAGATCAAAGGGGTGAAAAAAAAATAGTACAAATACTTTGTTACATTATTTTACCTTACAATTATCTGTTCTTTCTACTCCTTTTGTTTTTATAAAGGCCCTCGTTATTTATTTTGGGTGGTTTTCATTAAAGTGATTGGATGAGATCCATCGCAATTTGAGGAACGAATGGGTATATATATATATATATATATATATATATATATCATTGGCAGACGCCCTTATCCAGAAAACAACTTACAATTGAGAATTTGAGAGTTAAGGGCCTTGTTCAGGGGCCCACTAGTGGCAGCTTGGTGGTAGTAGTGGGGTTTGAACCATTAACTACTGATCTACCTCTCTCTCTCTGTCTGTCTCTCTTTCTCTCTCGTCTTTCTCTCGGTCTGTCTGTCTGTCTCTCTCTCTGTCTTCTTCTCTCTGTCTGTCTCTCTCTTCTCTTCTCAGTCTGTCTCTCTTTCTCTGTATATCTGTGTGTCTCTCTCTGTCTCTCTGTCTGTCTCCGTATCTCTGTGTGTCTGTCTCTCTCGCTGCCTGTCTGTCTCTCTCTGTGTCTCTGTGTATCTCTCTGTCTCTCTGTCTCTCTCTGTGTCTGTCTCTCCGCCTGTCGGTTTGTCTCTCTGTCTCTCTGTGTCTCTCTCTCTCTCTAGGGGCACAGTGACTTACTGTTTAGCACTTAGTGGTTAGCACATATATATATATATATATATATATATATATATATATATATATATATATATATATATATATATATATATATATATATATATATACACAAACAATATTAGGCAGGTGGTGCAAGGACGTAATGTCATGCATATATCTTTGTATATACTATATATAAGTGAGTGATATGAGTGTTGGTGTTGAGGAAAACGATCCCACCCTGTTTTTCCTCCTCCGATGTGCTGTGACGGTGCCAATGTTAAACGGATGTGTTGTTACTGTAAACACAGTCTCAGCTCGTTTGTATGGATTTGTTGATGATTCAGTAAGTAATTTGAGAGAAGTCATGATCAAGCAGTTATAGTGACTAAACACACACACACACACACACACAGTCGTCATAACACACCTTGAGTTCTTGATTCTGATTGGTTAGAAGTGTTTACAAGAAAGTACTTTATATATCGACATTTCCACACGATCACCTACAAAAGAGTCACAGCAATACAGCGCCCCCTGTCGTTTTTAGTTTTTATTTATTTATTTATTTTTGTCTGGAAACAGTAGGATGGGTGCTGGTGTGACCTCGTTTCGTTTCGGATGAGAAGAGCTCGGCGCCTCGGGTGTCAGATTTGCAATCGTGGTAACACACGTGGTTGGAATACAAGACGGCGTCGTTCGGCTCCCTGTGTGACTGTGCGTGCAGCGCGGTGCTGCCCTCTGCTGGCGTGTCGCAAAACCAGTCTAAAAGATATGCTTGTTGCAATTCTCTTGTTCCTGCACTAATAAAATATACATTGATATACAAAATATACATCGATCATCGATTGAAGGAAGGAGTCTCCAGGTTCAGTGTTTTGTAACACGGCAGGATGATGACTCGTAACAATTCTGCACGACTATATGTGTGTGTGTGTTTTCGGGGCAGGTCTTAGCAGCTCGGCTATTGCGGGGATAGCTGCCGGGGTCCCCTGCTTTATCCTCCTGCTGCTGCTGTTTGCAGGCCTCGTCCACCTCTGTTACTACTGCTATAAAAAGAAAGGTAAATAACATCACTAATCCTACATTTTACCATTTTTTTACCATTCTTTTGTTCAGATACTAATTATGCCTTTACCTCTTTGTGTTTAGTAGCAAATCAGAGTCCAAGATATCCGGTCACCAATGCCGTCAAGAAAGTAAATACACACACACACACACACACACACACTAGATGGACAAAGGTATTTGTAAACCTTTTCTGTTCTTTTGCCGTCTTTTTTCTTTACTGTATTTCTAACACATTGAAATAAGCAGGTAAAGTTGTGTACGTGTGTTTAAGTAAAGAAGATACAATGCACGTAACACGTAATGTGTGTAACAGTTGTCCTTTTTTTTTTTTTTTTTTTTGGAGGCTTTCGAAACTTAATAACGAGTAAAACATTCACTTTAGCGACACTAATGTTATTAACTAGCGTGATTTAATATGGAAAGCAACCAAAACTGGAACGTAATTCTTAAAGGAGCCACGTCACGTATTTAATAATTCAAACAACCAGAAAAAATGAACAAGAAATGAATATTAAAAGAATAATTTTTAGAGTAGAATAAATATTAAATAATCCAAAGGGAGTGATTTCGAGTGGAATGTATATAATTATAACATCTGTTAGTTAGTTGGAGTATTAGAAACATTAGTATTAGTTCATGAGTCATGATTAATGGTTAAATATTTGAATCTATGGACAGCCCAGAAGGCACGGTGGCTTATTGGTTAGAATGTTCGTCTCACACCTCCAGGGTCCGGGTTCGATTCCCGTCTCGGCCATGTGTGTGTGGAGTTTGTGCATGTTCTCCCCGTGCTTCAGGGGGTTTTTCTCCGGGTTCTCCGGTTTCCTCCCCCGGTCCAAAAACATGCACGGTAGGTTTGATTGGCACCTTGGAAAATGTGTGTGTGCGATGGGTTGGCATTTCATCCCGGCTGTATCCTGCCTTGATACCCACAGACGCCTGAGATAGGCACAGACTCCCCCGTGACCCAAGGGAAGATCGGATCGGGATTATAGATAAAGCGGTTTAGCGATTTAGAAATTTGGTAGCGTAGAAAGGGTAGAAGATGAATGAATGAATGGACAGCCATACTTATTTTGCACTTATTTATGAGATTCCCGTGCGCTTCTCCTCTGTAGGTTGTTATCAGTCAGCCCGATCTCATCAAACCTCAGCAGCTGCTGACCAGAAGCCTGAAACAGCCTCCGCCCTACACTCATCCCCATCACCAGGTACTGCATTTCATCTCAACCCGCTCTTTCGTATTTCTTATCCCGATGATGCTTCCGGAGTATTATGAGTCTAGCGGATTTCCCTCGAAAGGAAGATTTTCTGTCATTCCCAAAGTGGATCTCCGACTGTTTGTTTGTTTTCTCGAATTTGTTATTTTCAGGCGTCGAGTGAACGCCCCGGCTCGCTGCCCTTGGGGATCCCCCCCGTCCGAATGGCCACCACGGTGTAACGCGCCCTCGACTTGATGGGTACGAACATTAATCCACATCCTAAAGATATTTAATAATAAGAGGTCTGGCGTAGTTCAGATCTACCTCGAAGGAAAAAAAAGCTTCATTTTCATTTCCTACTTAATGACTTTTAATTTAGACGAACGAGCTTAATAAAGAGCTCGAATAAAGAGAGAAAAAATAAAGAACTGTATTTGTTCTCTGGGACTCTCTGACTTCCCTGTTTCAAGTCATGCACTTCACATGACCCCCCCCCCCTCCAAAAAAATACCAGTTATAATGATTATTTTAATGTATTTTTTTTGTTGTTTGTTTGTTTGTACATACTATTAATATATTTACATTCATTCTGTTTTAATGCTGTGGTTCTTTTTTTTTTTTATCTCAAGTTCTATTTATTTATGATTATTTATTATAGTACGTTTTAGTGTAATTTTGTCTTGCCGTTTTGTCTGACATTATGTCAATTTTCGTTTGTCCCGACACACACGAACCTGAATAAACATGTGTATAGCAAAACGTGTGTTAATGCCGTACTTTTCAGGGGTGCCAATAGTTTGTGTGGGGCAGATATGGCGAGAAGGTGAGAAGTGTGTAGCACATGTGCAGCAAAAATGGGGGTTCGGGTGTAAAGTGTGCGTTGTGCAGGAGAGAAAGACGCGAAAATTAGATCGGATAAAATAAACAGAGATGGAAATATTTCCGCCGTAAATCCAAATATACTCACGTGGATAGAAATTTTCTCCCGCTGGTTCCTAATGTTCCTAATGTACGAATTTATTTGACATTATTCTTAATTCTACGTAACGAATGACATGTCACGGCGGTACGTAATTGAATCACAATAAATAAATGTAACAGTATTTCGTTAGAATGTTAAAAATTCAGGGCATGATTTCCAATTGAAAACGCCATTTTGATTCATTTCCGTTTCATTCCGAAAAAAAAAAAAGAAACGATTTATTTATTTATTTATTTATTTATTTATTTATTTATTTATTTATTTATTTCCGTGAGGGTTTGAAACTTTTTTTCTTTTTTTTTTTTATCAGACAATGTTAACTTAAAGTGCCCCCTGGTGGCCAAATGAAAATAATCGAAAAGTAATACTTTACTTTTATAAAGTCATTGAAATGTTACATTTCGAATAGGGTCATTTATAATGTATTACGCTTCCCAACTTCCCAACACTGACGCCCGTCATGTGTCTGTAATGAATGTGGCCCCTCCAGTGAGCGCGTCCAGTCAAGGCCTGAAAGAAAGTGTGCGCTTCAGCATGTTGCATTGACACTAAAGCGGCGTTACTGCAAGCCTCTGCACATACACGCTTCTAGAAAAAGCCATAGAGGAACAAAAAAAAACAGGGGTCACCCCCCACACACACACACACACACCTATCCCCTCCCTCTATCATGACCCCTGTCTAAACACTGGTCACGTGACCCCAGCTCCGGCCGCCTCGAGTGCATTTGTTCTTTGTGCGCAAACGTGCGTTTTTAAAAGGATTTTGCCTCCATCAACAGAAAATCCGGGGATAACATTTTGGAATTCGGCCTAGGAGGTCCTCTTTGGCGTTAACGCTCTCCGTGAGCTCCCCGTCTCCTCTTTCTTTTTCCCCTGCGAAAAAAAAAATAATAATATCACGCATTCAGAGTTCTCCTTTCTCCTGAAGATCTCAGGTAAGACTTTTGCCCTTTCAGACGGTGAGAAAATAGTTGCCTCATGGAAATGTTTATAATATTAATAAGCCTTTATTATTTTAACATACATTGTTGTTGCTGTGTCCATGCAAATAGTGCATTAGTGCACCGGGGTATTGCAACCAGATCATTTTTACATAATTGGTAGAATTGGGTGGTGCAAATGGAGGAGATTTCGAGGACATCATAATGGCTGAGACATTAGAAAATAAGGTTTTCGGATCAATTCAGGATGAATGCTTTATTAGAAAAGGGGAAAACATGAAAAAAAATGTATTTATTTTCATTTGTATTAAAGAGTTTCAGACTTTCGGTCACTTTTGGTACAGATGATGTGACTTCCTGTGGAATTTTAATAACAGCTGACGGATAACCTTCACGAATCTCCCTAAAGTTCAAATAAATGGTCAAGAGTCTAAGATACCGAGAGTAGTAAGTCAAGTCAATTTTTTTTATAAAGCGCTTTTTACAATGTGTCATCGTCCCAAAGCAGCTTTACATAATACTAATGTGTGAGTAAGATGCTAAAGGTGCAGTTTATTCAAAAAGAACGACTTATTTTCCCCAAATATTATTTATTTATTTATTTTTAAAGTGAGTATCTTGGCCTCAGCCTGTCCTTGACGAATTTCTAATATAAGTAAAGAATTCCTGATATAAAAAGAATTCCTCTGACAAAAATCCAGATTATATAAAGAAAGAAAGAAATGTAATGGTTTATATATTTATTTTTATTATTATTGTGTCATTCTGTTATTTTTATACAAATACACTCTATATACTTTTTTTTTTTTAAGTTGATCATATTCGATTGGGAAAGTACACAAGGTTTCTTTCATAGGAGTGTTATTTCATCACACACTTTGTAATGCGTTCTGCAAATATAGACGGGAAAAGGGGGCGTGTCTAATGGTAATTACTGTATTCTATCTCTTTATATTAATGATTTATGTCTTCGTTTGCAGCTGTATGACAGATGTTTTGATTGAGGTAACTCTTGCTTCCTTTCTCCACCTCCTGTAGTGTGTTGAGCGTCAATCAGGATGTACAGCTTCATGGGAGGAGGCCTTTTCTGTGCCATCGTGGCCAACATCCTGCTGGTGGTGTCAACAGCCACTGATTACTGGATGCAGTACCGCCTATCGGGCAGCTTTGCTCACCAGGGCCTGTGGCGCTACTGCATGTCTGGGAAGTGCTACATGCAGACGGACAGCATCGGTACGTCGGCTATTGGAGGGTTTAGTCATTGCGTGATTTATATAAAAAAAAAAATAAAAGGGATTTAAAAACTACAATGAGTCATTTGTTAATATATGTCATCTTTGTCTTTTTTTTCTCTTCCACAAAAAAAAAAAAATTGTCGTCAGCGTACTGGAACGCCACCCGGGCCTTCATGATCCTGTCATCGATGTCATGCTTCGCCGGAATCATCGCCGGCATTCTGTCCTTCACCCACTTCTCGGGATTCGAGAGATTCAGTCGTTCCTTTGCCGCAGGGATCATGTTCTTCGTTTCAAGTGAGTCCTAAAAATGTTTTTTTCTTTTTTAATACTTTATCGATCCAACAGCGAAATTCCCACCCTTAGGGCACAGAGGGGTGTAAAGGCCTTACGTAGTGACACCACGGCTCGAAACCCCTGACTTTCCCCATCAGGACGACATTCCTACTATTTCTAAAAATGGTGAAATTACTAATAAAAAACAAAAAGGCTTAATCTCCTTTTGGGCTGTTATATAATAAGTGTTGGGAAGATTACTTTGGAAATGTAATAGATTACAGATTATAAATGATCTATTTCAAAATGGAATAAGCAGTGTAACTTTTCAATTCCTTTATAAAAGCAAATTAACCGATGACTTTTTGCTTACTTTTATTTGTCCACTAGGCGGCGCTTTTTTTTTTCCTCCAGGACATGAAACTTCAGCAGATTTGTCGTCCTTCAAATCCAAAAAAATCCCTTTTCAGTTGAAAATCATGCCGTCATCTAAAGTGCAGAATTTACACGAAATTTTTCAAACTGTAATTTAATCACACGTTGTTGTTTTTTTTTTTTTCTCAGTAACTGTAACGAATTGCTGTTACATTTATTTATCTTTATTCTTAATTAAATTCCCTAACGCCCTGACATGACACTAGTTACTCCCCAACACTTTTATGTAACGTACGACAGACGCTCCCCCACCCTACGAACGAGTTTGTTCGTAGTAGGAATTTGTTTGCTATGTCTCCTAACAAGATATAAGCTATAAAAACGCTAGTTTACTGTTCGTATCGGGTGAAAGTTCGTAAAGTGTTTTTTCGGAGAGAGAGAGAGGGGGGGGAGGGGTCTATATCTACAATTACTATCTACTATTAAGTTAATTATTGAGACAAGTGTGATTACGAATTACTGGACGAGGAGGGATCCAGTGGGATTGATGTAACACGCCACGTCAAGGCAAAATCACCACTACAAGTAAAAATCGTTGTCCATTTTTTTCAGAAGTCGTTAAAAAAAAAACGTCCAAAAGACCTCGAGGAACCCGAAAGTTTCAACCGAAAAACGACACCCGCTTCCCTTCTCCAAATGACCTCACAATCCGTTTTTTATCGATCCACCAAGCTTTAATGATGAGCTCGAACCATTACATCCTGGGTAATGAATTCCAACATCTCTCGTAGCTCTGTTTGTTTTTCTGGCCATGGCGATCTACACCGGCGTGACGGTCAACTTCCTGGGACGGCGCTTCGGTGACTGGCGTTTCTCCTGGTCCTACATACTGGGCTGGGTTGCTCTGCTCATGAACTTCTTCGCAGGTAGGTAGGAAAAAAAAAAAAAAAAAAAATATATATATATATATATATATATATATATATATATATATATATACGTCTAGTATAAAAGAAAAGTCCCGATTCATTATAACTCGTTGTAATTTATTTATTTATTTATCTGTTTATTTTGCAGGTATCTTTTACATGTGTGCCTACAGGATGCACGAGTGCAGGCGAGTCGCCGGATCACGTTAGGTACATTAAAGCAACGCATACGAAGAATGGAATATGTTGTTAGTATATTGAGGAATCTAAATGAAAGATATTATAGTGCATATCGTAGGAAAGATGAGAACTTGTAGGGAAAATCACGGTCGTTTACTGACGCTCGCGAGTGAGTAGCGGATACTTCGAAATGCCCTCAAGTCGATGGCCGTCTCGACGATTATTCCAATGATAATTCCAGTAAACACATTATCGTTCTCCTGAGAAGCAAGGCGTAGTGAACGGGTGTAGAGCGAAACATGCCGGATTTCCAAATAAAATGTCGGACCATTGATTTATCATTCCAGTTTCTTTGAGTCGAACTGAGCACTGTCCAATGTGTATACCTCTTTTCTTAAATACTCCGGTCGTTTTTAACGCAGACGTTACGCAATATTCGCCAGGAAATAAAGGTCAAAATACCAATAATAATTATTAATATGGGTTTCTTTCCTGAAAATGGTATCAGAATGGAGAAAATGTTAAACATCTTGAAGATGACACGAATGTTAGGTGGGAAAAAAGTGCATTTATTATATTATGTGGAAAGTTTATTATTCATTCATCTTCTACCGCTTTATCCGATCTTCCCTCGGGTCACGGGAGTCTGTGCCTATCTCAGGCGTCTATGGGTATTAAGGCAGGATACACCCTGGATGGAATGCCAACCCATCACAGGACACACACACACACACACACTCTCTCTCACATTTCACACACTAGGGACAATTTTACAAGGTGCCAATCAACCTACCGTGCATGTTTTTGGACGGGGGGAGGAAACTGGAGAACCCGGAGAAAAACCTCCTGAGGCACGGGGAGAACATGCACAAACTCCACACACACATGGCCGAGACGGGAATCGAACCCGGACCCTGGCGGTGTGAGGCGAACGTGCTAACCACTAAGCCACCGTGCCCCCTAGAGTTTAATATATGTAAGTATTGTTGTTATTATATGAACCTATTGGAATGCTGCATAGAAGAAAAAAACAAACATGCCAAAGAAATACACCATGGACATGGAAGAATAAATGCCTGACAGGATGCGTTTTTACCAAAGGCAACGTATAAGGCGGCATTTCCCCGATTCCTATACTGTCGCTTTATTTCCTGTTGGGACTATCATGGAATTCTTTCTCCGAATTGGAATCCGCCTCGACGCTGAAATTGGACGGAGTGTTCAAGCCTAGGCGTCGCCTAATGGAGAAAACTTTCCAAAGGGACATTTTGGTGGTGTTGCGGTACACGTTAGAGGAGAAGTAGAAGATGATGGGGTCCAGGCAGGTGTTGAAGGTGCTCAGGAGCAGTGTGTAGTACCTCCACTCGGGGCTGCTGTTGGTGCTGAAACCCACCAGATGAGACAAGTTGTACGGCATGAAACAAATCAAGAAGACGCTCAGGGTCCCCAGCGCCATTCCGATGGCCCGCTGCTTCTTCTCCTTCGTAATGCGGGGCCTGTGGTAGAGGATCCAGATGCAGTTCAGGTAGCAGAACGCGCACACAGTCAACGGCACCAGGCAGAGAACTACGAAGAACTCAACGCGCACCGGAAGCACAACTCTTTTCTGGTCCTCGGTGAAGTTCTCGTAGCAGGTGGTCTTGGGTCCGGTGCTGTTGTCCCCACCCATGTGGATGACGAAAAACACGATGGTGCAATGGGCGCCGCTGAACAGCCAGATGAAAATGGCGGCCGGCGGCGGCGTGGAGAAGCTTGCGAAACCTCATGTAGGTCACCGGGAAGGCCACTCCCAAGTAGCGGTCGATGCTAACAGCCATTAGCAGCAGGGAACTGGTGTAGATGGTGGTGAAAAACATGAATGACATGACCGAGCACAGGGCTTGCGACAGGTCCCACTTTAAGCCCGATGCCGCCTCGTACATCTTCAACGGCAGGAAGAACAGGAAGAGCAGATCCGAGAGAGTCAGGTTCAGCAAGAGGACATCCGTGGGGGTGGGTTTTCTGCGAAGCTTCCTGATGAAGGCGTAAACGGCCAGGAGATTGGCTGGTAGGCCGAATAAGAAGGTTATAACGTAGGCTGAGAGAAGCACCCAGTGGTTTATCATTTTGGTGAACAGCAGGACACTGGTGGAACAAAAGGAAGAAATGTCATGCAGCACATGGAGTGCAGTTTGATCTACATACACATAGGTCATGGAACGGATCACAAACCCTCTTACTATGGATTGTTCGGTATATGCATTCCTTTTTTCCCCTAATGCAAACACTTCGCCTGAATTTGTAATATTCACCAACCAGACATAACATTATGACCACCTGCTTGGGCCCACTTTCGCTGTCAGGTCAGCCTATTGAGAAAAAGCATAAACTTCTTTGACCTCCCTACAATGATCCTGACCGCTACAGATCGGGAAACACCTTACTGCAGGTTAGGAGATGCTCAGACCCAGCCACCACAATTTGTCAAACTCGTTCAAAATCCATACGCTTGCCCATTTTTCCTGTTTTTCACACATCAAATTTGATGGGTAATATATTCACTTGGTGCCTGCTAACAGGGGGTTAAGGTGGTTAATGCGCTGGGCTGGTGATCGGAAGGTCGAGGGGTTCGAGCCCCCCCTGTATTCGCCATGATGCTAGCCTTGGGTCCTTGAGCAAGGCCCTTAACCCTCTGTGCTCTAGGGGGCGCTGTAACCAGTTTATCAAAAAAAAAGTAGCTGGGATATGCAAAGAAAAAAATTTCCCAGGAGGGATCAATAAAGAGAAAAAGAATATCCCAACCTATTAACACGTGCCATGATAAAGAGATCAGATTTCCACTTCATGTGGACTTTTGACCTCAGTCTACTTTGTCTTAGGCAGTGTTTGGGAGTAACTAATTACATGTGACGGCGTTACGTAATGTAATTAAAAAATGAATGTCACAGTAATTCGTTACTGTTACTGAGAAAATAAATGTGTAATTAAATTACAGTTCCTTCCGCAAATGTTGCAAAAGATTACGAATAAAGATAGAGATTACGAATAGGGTTCCATCTGAACAATTCCGTGTAGAATCGGCGCTTTAGACGACGTGATTTTGGAGCATCTCGAAAAAAGATCACCTTTTTTTTTTTCTTAGAATGTTAACTTAAAGCGCCACCCAGTGGACAAATGAAAGTAAGCGGAAAAGAATCAGTTTTCATTACTTTTATAAAGTCATTGAAAAGTTACACTACTTTTACACTATTACATTTTGAAATAGGGTCATTTATAATCTATTACATTTCCAAAATACCTTCCATACACTGGTCTTAGGACTGACATTGACGCACTCTAATGTCCATGGTAATACTTGATATCACTGAAATGAGGTGGGGGGTTTCCCTTTTGAGACCGTTTCCTCTCAAGGTTTCTTCCTCATTCAAAAGGGAGTTTTTTCCCTTGCCACGGTCGGGGATGAAACTTTATATTAAATTGTGTTCTATAAATCGGACATTCTGTAAAAGCTGCTTCGAAACAATGTCCATTGTGAAAGAAACCAATGAACCTGAACTTGAATTATGCTAGGCTCGGTCGGTGTAAAATTTAGGTTCATTGGAGCCAGAATAGACATCGGCTATAGTAGTGCAATGACTAAACACTTGTGCACTAGCTGAGAAAGTCACTAGTCACTTCCTAGTCAACCTTTCTAGTTGGTCATAAAAGAAATTCCTCGCTCTCCAGGTGATTCTTAATATACCTCTTGGTTCGAAAAGGTGCTAGGCAAATACAAAAGTTGACCCAGATAAGGAACTAGTGAGATGGTGTAAGATAACGATGACTGAATGACTGAAAAAGTACTGTGTTGTATGTCATGCTGGAAGGTATCCAAATAGATCACCGTCGTACTGAATATTTGCTTCTCAGAAACACAGTTGCATACATACAGGACGTGACTAAAGGTTATAGGTAACAAGAGAATTTGCATAATACCACACGTAAGGAATAACGCCAGGCGTTTTTACTAAATGACCGCAAATTCCACATAATACACGCTTATAACCTTCTCGTTTTTCGTCAAAGGCGTTTATCTTACACCAGGCGTCGTATTTATTTGGTAAAGAATCGGCTGTTTTGACTGCGTTCCCTTTACCGGCATTACGAGCAGATCAAATATTAACCAATTAACTTCCTTGATGCTCCTGCTGTCTGATACCGAAATCCACAATACAAATAAAGCGCTTCATTGCGGCCAGGCCAAAACAACCACAAAACACTGGTTGCCATGGCCATGTATTAATAATTATTATTCATAGGTTCTTTGTTTGACACGGTCATTTAAAAAAAAAAAAAGTTTTTATTCAAAATATTACATAATAAAACTCTTTATTGGTAGAAATAAATAGAAAAATTAATTAATAAATAGAATCATTAATAAGTACAATAATTCATATTTTTGTCTATGTAAAATTGAAATACATTTCGGAAAATTCCCTCCAAAGGAAATCTAAATATTTAGATATTGTTCAGCAATATAATTATTTATTTTATATATAAATATATTATAATATATATATATATATATATATATATATATTTTTTTATTGGAGATTTTTATTCAATAGGACATACTATATATTATGTGTAATATATATGTGTTGTTTTTGGAGTTTTGAGGTTTGGATTATATATCCAATTATATGATATAGGATATATATATATATATATATATATATATATATATATATATATACATATACATATATATATTATATATTATATATATATATAATATATATATATCTATATATATATATATATATATATATATATATATATATATATAGTACTTATCAGTCCTTTCCTGGAGGCTCCCTTCAGCCCTCTTAATTAACAAGTGAACTGTTTATCTCAATCTATATATCAGAAAAAGAAAGAATACAAGTGACAAAGATGTAAAAAACAATAATTTAGTACAAATGCCTGATAGTTTATCTCTCTTCTATATCTAGTGCCAGTTCTTAAAATAAATAAATAAATAAATAGAACAGGAAATGAAGCTTACCTTATAACAGTCCTGTGCTCTGATGTTATGGAGTGCAAAAGAGGCTCTTTTTCTTTCTTTTTGAATTTAATAGTAATCCATATGACAGGGACTTATCATTTCAGCATCAAAGTCCGACTGCACTTGGGTAATAAACTCGGAGAAAAAAAAAATAAGATCTAGCAAGTTCGGAAATTTCAGGAAGTCTGTGCAAATTTGATAGTGTTGATGTCAGTTCGGAAATGTAACACCCCCTTACTGATTAATTACATGTAGCCGAGAGCTTTGAGTGCTCAGTCTGGTGGCCAGGCTTTAACACAAGCACTTGCTAATGGAAAAGTCTATCAAATTTGTGGGTGTGTGTGGGTGTTGTTTGTGTGTGTGTGTGTTTTCTCCTTCTGAAATGTCTTTTTTTAGTTATAAAAAAACACACACACGCATATATATATATATATATATATATATATATATATATATATATATATAATATATATAAAGGGGCACGGTGCCTTAGTGGTTAGCATGTTCGCCTCACACCGCCAGGGTCCGTCCGGGTTCGATTCCCGTCTCAGCCATGTGTGTGTGTGGAGTTTGCATGTTCCCGATTCCCTCCCCGTGCCTCAGGGGGTTTTTCTCCGGGTTTCTCCGGTTTTCCCCCGGTCCAAAAACATGCACAGTAGGTTTGATTGGCACCTTGGAAAATTGTCCCTAGTGTATGAATGTGTGTGTGATGTGTGATTGTGTGTGTGTGTGCGCCCTGTGATGGGTTGGCATTCCATCCAGGGTGTATCCTGCCTTAATGCCCATAGACGCCTGAGATAGGCACAGGACTCCCCGTGACCCGAGGGAAGATCAGATATAAAGCGGTAGAAGATGAATGAATGAATGAATGAATGAAAAAAAAAAAAAAAAAATATATATATATATATATATATATATATATATTATATAGTTAGTAGTTTGTTTATTTATTATTATATATTTATATATATATATATATATATATATATATATATATATTTGTTTGTTTTGTTCGTTTCTACACTTTAAGCATTTTTTGTGTATAAAGCAGGGGTCACCAACGTGGTGCCCGTGGGCACCAGGTAGCCCCCAAGGAGCACATGAGTAGCTCTCAGGCTTGCTATAAAAAGTGCACAACTCATCAGTGAGATGCGTCTATAATGTAAAATGTAGTTAATTCGTTGTTGATAGTCACTGTCAAAAATCACAAGTGTATTCACATAGATAAACGAGTATCATAATAATAATAATAATAATAATAATAATATATAACTAAAGGTAAATTTGTTATTTCAGAGGAGTATTTCAAACTGGTAGCCCTTTATATGACTCGGTGTCCATGTAGTAGCTCTCAGTTACAAAAAGGTTGGTGATCCCTGTTATAAAGTCTCTCATCCACCTTTGTACTTAGGCATATATATTTATATATATATATATATATATATATATATATATATATATATATATAATATTATATATCTGTGTGTGTGTGTGTGTGTGTGTGTGTGTGTGTGTAACGAACAAACAAACAAATATATATATATATATATTGTGTGTGTGTGTGTGTATATATGTATGTATGTGTATATATATATATTTTTTTCTTTTTTTTGTTTGTTCGTTCGTACACTTTAAGAATTTTTAGGTATAAAGTGTCACATCCAATTTATTGGCACCTTTGGATTTAAGGATCATATATATTTGGACAGACACACACAGTTAGCAGTTTAATGCCCCAAGTCTACAATGCAATCACATTTTGATTGCTTCACTTCCAGTACTGCTGTCCAAACACTCATACTGCATCCGCATGACAACATATGCGTACAAAACATACTGACAATATTCCACATCACATTTATTAGTGTGAGACGGGTAAATGTAACAGAGGCTGTTGACTATCATGTAAAGCCAGGAAGTGATCATTTCATGCCTTGGGTTGAGATGTTTTTCGAAGTTTTGCGCAATATTTTATTGTCATGCAGCTGTGTAATTACACAATATATAGATAATAACAATAACAAAGCTAGTTTTAATAGTAAAAATCAAAAAAAGACTCCTTTCGAACCAATTTTTTTTTAACAAAAAAATATGCCTTTCCCACACAAAAGCAATTGTTTTATCTCTTCATCCGCGTGTAAGGACGTCACTTAGGCTCACAAATGACAGTCACAGGCCCGGATATGACGTTTAGATCGTCTGATTATGGGGGCTGTGTAAGTATCTTGGGGATGATGGAGGTGCGGGGTTAATAAAATGTAGGTGAAAACAGGAGGAAGGGATGTGTTGTGTGGTCCGGAGCTTGTTGCGAAATACATTCATAACATTAGATAGCAAACACTGGGTTTATTGACCCCAATAAAGGATATGTGCAAGAAAGCATTGAGGGTTGAAGGGCTAGAGACATCCTTTGGCTTCATCCCAATGTCAACTGTCTCCTGTCATCAAACTAAATGGTAGTAAAGTGCTGACTGTTTTGAGGCTCGGGGGCCCCGATTTTTCCAGATCATAACATCATATATATATATATATATATATATATATATATATATATATATATATATATATATATATACAGAATTTACAGAATTTCATCCGGGTATATATCTCATAAAACTGAGCAACTTTAAGGGGTTTAGTCTGGGGAAGGAGTGGCAGCTTGGGGTTTGAACTCATGACCTTCCGATTCAATGCCTTTATCATTATAATGTAAGCCCCCCTCTGATTTTCGCAGCTCAAACTCCCTACGTACTTTGCAATTCATTGGCATCTTTATTCGGTATATTTGTCTCCGCCTGGTTGCCATGTCTTGCTGGATTCTGCGCGGCGCACACGTTTTCCATCCGTTTCTTAGTCCCGGGTCTCAGAAGACTTTTCAGGTTGCCCTGAAAGGCGGCTGAGGAGAAATAAAAAGTGATGGGGTCGAAGACGGTGTTGACGGTGGCGAGGAGCAAGGCGTCGGGTCGCCACTCGACGTTGTCCTCCAGGACGTAGCCGAGAACGTGCGTGATGTTGTAGGGCAGGAAGCAGACCACGAAGACCAGCAGCGTGCCCGTGGCCATGCCGACGGCCCGGCGCCGCTTGCCCTCGTTGAGGCTGGCCGTGCGCCTGAGAATGTGGATGAACTTGGCATAGCAGAAGGTGCAAACGACGAGTGGGAGGCAGTAGAGGACGAGGCAGAGCTCCAGACGCATGGGCAAGACGACGTCCAGCTGGGACTGAGTGAAGTTGTTGTAGCAGTCGTGACCCTGGCTCTGCTCTCCGGTCAGGTGATCCACGATGTAGACGAAGCACAGGTGGGTCGAGGTCGTGAACCAGACAAAGATGCTACAGATGACTCCGTATACAGGCTTCTGGTGGATCTTGTACTTGACCGGGAACGCCACGCACAGGTAGCGGTCCACGCTGACAGCCATCAGGAGCAGCGAGCTGGTATAGATGGTGGAGAAGAATATGAATGTAGTCAGGGGACACAGGTAGCTAGGGAGGAGCCATCGCATTTCGGACGCCGCCTCGTACATCTTGAAAGGGAGGAAGAGCAGGAAAAGAAGGTCGGAGATGGTCAGGTTGAGCAGGAGGAAATCGGTGGGGGTGGGTTTGTCGCGGAGCTTCTTGATGAAGGCGTACATTGCCAGCAGGTTGGCTGGCAGGCCGATCAGGAAGGTGAGGATGTAGACCGACAGGATCACCACCCCCGACACCATGGCTCTCACAAATGTCTGGACAAAGGAGAATAAGTGTTAATAAACAGGTCGCAAGTATTTACCAAACAAACATCCCACCCAACACTGTATTTGAAGGAGGAAAACGTTCTTCCTTTTTCATTCGTTCATCTTCTACCGCTATATCCGATCTTCCCTCGGGTCACGGGGAGTCTGTGCCTATCTCAGGCGTCTTTGGGCGTTAAGGCAGGATACACCCTGGATGGAGGGTACACAGGGCACACACACATTCACACACTAGGGACAATTTTCCAAGGTGCCAATCAACCTACCGTGCATGTTTTTGGACCGGGAGGAAACCGGAGAACCCGGAGAAAAACCCCCTGAGGCACGGGGAGAACATGCAAACTCCACACACATGGCCGAGATGGGAATCGAACCCGGACCCTGGCGGTGTGAGGCGAACGTGCTAACCACTAAGCCACCGTGCCCCCTGACGTTCTTCCTTACAAGAAATAATTGTTCCTTGTGAGTGCCAATAAACCTGCTTTGGATTATTTCAACTTTATAGATCTCTAAAGCTGCGTTGGGACGATGTCCATTGGTAAACGCACTATACAAACAAAAGTTCATTATAATCCTTCCTTTGAGTCTAATGCAGTTCGCCACCATTAACCATGGTGAAGCATGGTGGTGGTGGCTTCATATACCGAATATACCGTTAAGAGTCTTGAATGGTCCTGTTGGGAAGCACCATCTGATTAGACTTCTGTTCAGAAGGTCATTAGTTTGTATTCCAGCACCACCAGTTTGCTGTTTCTGGGCCCACGAGAAAGGCGTTTAATTAGTAAATTAACTTATTCTACAACTAAGAACAACTTTTTTTTTGTATTGAATGTATTTATTGGCGAGCTCAAAAAGTTGACCAACGTTATGTAAACGTTGGTTCTTGTTGTTTAGGTATGTTGTCTAACAAACAAGGCTTATTTACAATCGTGTGACGGTGTGTACACAAGTTTGTAGCTCACACAGTGCGGGGAAATATTAACGCTATTTATTGCATTTTTATATGTAAATAATTTACTTAAATATACTGTGCACTAAGGGACATGGTGGCTTAGTGGTTAGCATGTTCGCCTCACACCGCCAGGGTTCGGGTTCGATTCCCGTCTCGGCCATGTGTGTGTGGAGTTTGTGCATGTTCTCCCCGTGCCTCAGGGGGTTTTTTTTTTCTCCGGGTTCTCCAGGTTTCCTCCCCCCCGGTCCACAAAAAAAAAACATGCACGGTAGGTTGATTGGCACCTTGGAAAATTGTCCCTAGTGTATGAATGTGTGTGTGTGTGTGTGTGTGTCCTGCAATGGGTTGGCATTCCATCCAGGGTGTATCCTGCCTTAATGCCCATAGACTCCTGAGATAGGCACAGACTCCCCGTGACCCGAGGGAAGATCGGATAAAGCGGTAGAAGATGAACGAATGAATGAACATCTTAATGTTTTTGTGTTATAGATTCCTGACAACCACAGTATTTTGAAGTCCCCAAATGCGGGAGAAAACACGGCAACATTTTTAGATACAAAAACTTCAATATTACCAGGATTTTCGTGGTTTTGCTTCCCTGAGTGATTCAAATCCATTTTTAACAATCTGTAATATGCATAGTGTCATGTGCTGAGATTGTCATGTGATTACGTGCCAACAGCAGAAAAATAAACCCACGCAACAACAACAACAAGCAGCGACAGACAAACAACCCAAACTAGTGGTCATGCAGTAGTACGGCGGAGCTAAGAGTTTGTTTAGTAAATAATGATGTATTTAATGAACAATAATGGCACATGGACAAGGGTCATATCAGGGTATTGAGTATGGAAATGGAATAATAATGAGCAGGAAGAATAATCGTGACCTAAACATCATTAACCTGTGGTAAAGAGGATTTCCGTGGTCTAATATGCATCAATGTATAACGAACAAAGCTCATATGGTTATAAAAATTTACAATCCATAAAAATAGGAAGTATTTTGCTGAGCCATTATTAAAGCGGCCATGTTTGCATATACGGCCCTAATAAACAGGATATAAAACGAATTTAAAAAAAAAACATTCCTCCTTTTGACAAACCACATGATTTGTATTGGATATTTAATTAGATTTAATGAGGATTTTTATAATATGACAAATAATATAGAAACAAATGTTGCAGCTATAAACCTTAAATAAAATAAAAAAATACATATAAAAGATATACTTACATTAAAGGCAGCAATATGGAATTCTATAGGTGAGATTTCTTTTCCTTTTCTGGGCACCAGTGTTACCCTTATAAATCCTTAAATAAATGCATTATAAACCATATAAAATTTTTTCACTCTTTTTTTTTTTTTATTAACAAATCTATTCCTCGTCATTCTTTCACATCCCCGATTTGTATCGATGCTCCTCGGCTCTGAGCAGCTTTCTCGGCAAGTCCTCGACAGATATGACGCCGCGTTTCCTTCGGTCTAAGTAATGAGCACAAATAAACGAGGCTTGTAAACCTTGGGTGACTTTTACGACCGTGGTACGGCCATCTGTTTTTATTCCTGGAGCTCTTTTATAATCCTCTCTGATCGTACGATGTCTGTTTATATAAGGAGCTACAAATTAGATTAAACAAGGAAAGGGGTTCATCGAAAGCGTTCCACCTGGGCGAGTTTACGCCGCGCCGAACGCCCGCCGCTCGACTTAAACAACAAGGAAGAGTTGATCAGGTGATCTCCTGGGATCCTGTGATGGAGTTCGTAAAAAAAGAAGAAAAAAGAAAAAAAAAAGACTCTGTTCATTTGAAGGCGTTTATTGCGGAAAGTACAAACATTTGATAGAAGAAAAAACATACTCGAATGGAAACATTACAAAAATACCAAAAGTATTTATTGAGTAAATAATAATAAATTAATCTCTTGCTGGGGCACGGTGGCCTCACACCACCAGGGTCCGGGTTCGATTCCCGTCTGTGTGTGTGGAGTTTGTGCATGTTCTCCTCGTGCCTCAGGGGGTTTTTCTCCGGTTTCCTCCCCGGTCCAAAAACATGCAGGGCAGGTTGATTGGCACCTTGGAAAATTGTCCCTAGTGTATAAATGTGTGTGTGAATGTGAGTGAGTGTGTGTGTCCAGCGATGGGTTGGCATTCTATCCAGGGTGTATACTGCCTTAATGCACATAGACGCCATAAATAGGCACAGGCTCCCCGTGACCCGAGGGAAGATCGTATATAGCGGTAGAAGATGAATGTATGAATAATCTCTTGCTTGCTATATATAAGTTTGCTTGAAGGTAAACGTAATAAATGCTCCGTTCAGACAATAACTGCTGCGTCGGTGAAGAAGCCCATCTCAGGTGATTAGTCACTATTTACGAATTTATATCAAAATTCTCGTAGATGCAGGATTCATTGTCCTATAACACAAAGAAATAAAATCCAAATTATAGACTCGCCATCCAGAATTGTTGTGAAAGTGATACCATTTCGGATACGTGTCACCACGTAAGATAACGCCGAAAATTCGCTGTTAAAAATACCTTCATCCTTTAGCTACAAAAATACACGAACTTCCAAGCATTTCTCCCCATTATATTTAAGAAGAGTATGGCTGTGTGACTATTGCCATTGACAATCCATCTCCGTTTAACTTTGCGCTATGAACTTTGAAGGCCAAATGAACGTGTATAAATGTTCGTAACAAAGCGTATAATTGGTATATAAATGGTATGCATTGGTTGATATTGTAAAAATGACAATAGCGACATTATAGCTATAATAAATCAATGTAACTTGGATAATAGGGGCACAGTGGCGTAGTGGTTAGCACGTTCGCCTCACACCACCAGGATCCGGGTTCGATTCCCGTCTCGGTCATGTGTGTGTGTGGAGTTTGCATGTTCTCCCCGTGCCTCGGGGTTTTTCTCCGGGTTCTCCGGTTTCCTCCCGGTCCAAAAACATGCACGGTAGGTTGATTGGCAACTTGGAAAAATTGTCCCTAGTGTATGAATGTGTGTGTGTGTGTCCTGCGATGTGTTGGCATTCCATTCAGGGTGTATCCTGTCTTAATGCCCATAGACACCTGAGATAGGCACAGGCTCCCCGTGACCCGAGGGAAGATCGGATAAAGCGGTAGAAGATGAATGAATGAATGAATGAATGAATGAACTTGGATAATTTGTGTACTTCATCCACCTGCTGGTTGATTATAATAATAATAGAGTCTAAACTAAATCAAATAGAGAAGATAAAAAACATTAGCATCAGCACTTCTGTACAATCAAAGATACACAAAAGAGAGTAAGGAAAGAGGGTTCGACAAATGACTGTTCCAATACAAGGGAAATGTTTTGCGGCTTTATAAATGTGAAATATTTAATAGTCTGTGCTATAAGAAGCTAGAAGAGCCATCCTTAATGACTTTCCTGTGAAGGCGCACGATGTTGCGTTGCACCGTTAACTTTGAAAAGTGTTTGTTGATGCGTTACCTGTTCTTCGTAAGAAGCCTGGTCTGTATTAGCATACATGCTATCGTTAGCATATATGTCGCCATCAAACTGCGTATTGTAGTCATGGCACACTGGTTTAGGTCTCACATTCTGCATGGTTCTGGGGACGTCGCTCGTCTTGGTACGGCGCCTGAAATCAGGAGGTATGTGTATGTAAGCAATCTCTAATAATAATGATAATAATATCTAATGAATTATTATTGTTATTTAAATGAACACTTTTCTGAATACTAGAAAACAAATCTGATCTAATGAACTTTAAAAAAATGACATACACAATGTGTAAAATGGTTTATGAGGGTATAAATGATGTTCATATCATATCAAGAAATTCATGTTTTCAAGTCTGTATGTCGGAATGATGTGATCGTCACCAATAAGGACGTGGGGAATGTAACGACATGAATATTTTTGATATGCTGAAGCTTTATGCTTCATTTAATTCATTTGAAATAATACTATATAATAATATAATGCAATTTGAAATACTTTTCTCCAAAATGCTTAAAACACATATTGCAGGTTAAAGTTCGATTTGTTTTTCAAAAATACTACTTTACCTTTTTATAATAACTAAAATCGCGGTCATAAGAAGGAGTAGGAAAACACACCCGCCAGCTGCCCCGGACAACACCGGAATCCAATTTTTTCCTTAAAGAACGGGGAGGAAAAAATTCAAACAAATCAAACATACAAAGACTGGATTGTTTTTGATTGGAAAAAAAAAGGTTTTGGAATTTATTCCATTTCATTGTTTTTTTGTTTTTTTTTTACTGAAAATGAACTAGAAACTCATCCACATGCAGCGGATGTGTTAAAAATATCGTTAACAGAGGTGCAAAATGTAAATGGTAACAATCATTGTCAATTCTAATTCATTCATTCATTCATTCATCTTCTACCGCTTTATGTGATCTTTCCTCGGGTCACAGGGAGCCTGTGCCTATCTCAGGTGTCTATGGGCATTAAGGCAGGATACACCCTGGATGGAATGCCAACCCATCGTAGGGCACACATTCACACACTAGGGACAATTTTCCAAGGTGCCAATCAACCTACCATGCATGTTTTTGGACTGGGGGAAACCTGAGAACCCGGAGAAAAACCCCCTGAGGCACGGGAAGAACATGCAAACTCCACACACACATGGCCGAGACGGGAATCGAACCCGGACCCTGGCGGTGTGAGGCGAACGTGCCAACCACTACGCCACCGTGCCCTGTCAATTCTAATATAGTGAAGAATAAAAGTATGTAGCAAAAGTTATATATCTTTGGGTTCAAGTAGCCAAAATACAACTTAAGTACAGTCATTTAATGACCCATGTAATCTGTACCTTCATGTGAGACAGGTATTTCGATAAAGATGGAGCCCACGCTGTTTTTTGCGGTACAGTTAACGTTGTTACCCTGCGGTCCAATCAGCTGAGACATTGTAACGCTTCCATTAACGCGAGTCGTTACGTTGAAAATGGGATGAAGTGCAACACTGCCATCTACCGACCAAGAGATCCCGACACGTGGCTTGGCTTCGGCTTGACACGCACATTTTAGGAGTCCGTCCTGTGTGGAGCAAAAGGACCCGGGAAAGATGGACGGAGCGTCTGGAAAACAGCGTGAAAAAAAAGCCACTAATAAGTAATAAAGTACTAATAAGTAATAAAATGGAAATGTTCCGTCAGAGGAAGAGGCCACGTGACTACAACTGTGGTGAGCAAAAACAAACAATGCACCTCGGTAAACAAAACACAACACAATTAGTCACTTGTTTTGCCGAAAAACGTCACTTTTGTGCACTGTAATGACAGACGGTAAGTGTAAAAGATTGTTAATGAAGCACTTGAGACAACAAACAAAGAAAACAAACAAAATCAACTCAAATCAAGTCAGTGACAGAAATGGCCACTAGAGGTCAGTAGAGTCAAGCAGAGAAGCAAGCGTTATGACCGCCTGTGCAAGCAAACAGAAGATATATTAAGGAAAGCAAGCAGTGAATAAAAAAAAAAAAAAAAAAACAATAATAATAAAATAGACTTTCTCACAAATTAACTTGAGTATACTATAACTTTAGCACCCCTTTATTGTAAAAAGTAAATAAAATATGCTTGAGGAAGGGCTGAGTTCACAAATCACAAGTCTCTCTTTGGGTAAAACATCACTATATCAACAGTTAAGCAAATTTCCCTCTGGTGTGAATAAATCAAAAAGAGAATGGAAAAATCTAATGGTAATAATAATCAAATAAATTATAATAATATTACAAATAAATAAATACAATTCAGACTCCTGTGAATCAATAACTGTTATAAAAAGGAATAAATATGTTGGTGTTTTGATGAAATGAACACAATGGTGGGGGGGGGGACGTAATGAATAAACATATATAAATAAATTAAACAGCACTTTTATGCAGCATTACTAGTCTTTATGTAGTCGAAATGACTTACAGTGGACGTGGAGAGAATGCTGCTGTGATGTGGCCCGTCCGATTGTGTTTATGGCGATGCAGGAAACGGACGTGTCTCTCATGACATTTCGGAGAACTACAGTATCGGTCGTGTAGAGGATGGTGGTGGTGGTGTTATAGTTGACCAGCCACTCATAGTGTGTGGGGGCAGGCCTGCCCTTGGAGGAACAACTAAGTTCGATCGTGTTACCCTCGACCACAGTGTTCCTTCCAGTGTAAACTACTCTCACATCCACTGGGGCATCTGATGAAATGTGGTAAATATGAAATATGATTATTTCACCCAGCATTTCATTTTCATTTCCTATTACATAGCAGGGCGTTGTTTTCCTTCCTTCCTTTCTTCCTGTTTAACTTATTAGTGACGTGCTTGAGGATGCTGTTTTAATTAGCACGATTAATTATAGATGAATGTAATACTAGGTGAAACGCTCCGTTTCGTCTTAATGTACACTCAGTGACAAAAATGACCACTAGTGGGCAGTAGAATCAAATTCATAGCTACTAACAAGCATGATGTATAAATAATAGTCAGCTGTGCAAGCAAATAGAAGAAGATATCTTAAGAAAAGCAAGCAGTGACAGAAAAAATGTAAACTAAATTAGGACAAATAAATATATATCATTGCATTAATGTCAAAAGAACAGAGAATATGCTTTAGGAAGGGTTGACAATGGGGAGAACCAGTATAAAAGGAATAAACATCTTGCGAATGCACAGTGCAAAAAAATAAAAGACAATTAATAATTTAAACAATATTTTTATGCAGAATATACGGAAATGAAACGCGCATATCAGAAAACTTATATAATGTATGAATGACTTACAGTGGACATCGAGCAAAAGCTGCTGTGACGTGACCTCTCCGATGTTGTTAACGGCAACGCAGGAAACGGACGTGTCTCTCCTGACATCCTGAAGGGTAACGGTCTCTCCTGTGTACTGGTTTCTGACGCTGTTATGGGTGACCACCCACTTGTATTGTGTGGCTGCACGGTGGCTTGTGCTGGTACATCTAAGTGTGATCTTGTTACCCTCAACCACAGTAGTGCTGCTTGGGTATTCAATTTTAACATTCTTGGGGGCATCTGATTAAATATGGTATGTACGTAGTTATTCCCTCCGTAAGATTTAGACCGCA
>JACRUU010000018.1:7042009-7057009 GCA_030449085.1 Kryptopterus vitreolus
ACAACTCGTAAATAGCCGTGAAATAGGCATATAAGAAAAGTCGCATTATAATTAAGGAAAAATAAGATTTTCATAGACATGCGTTGGAACACTTTATTTACAGATTCGGGATTACTTAAAAAAAAATATTATTAATAATAATAATAATAATAATAATAATAATAATAATAATAATAATAATATATTTTTATTTCTAACTCATGCCGCTTTTAATAAGCGGGTTTTTGCATTAAAACAAATGAAATCACACACCGGATCAATAAACAACATTCCAATAACAACAATATTCCCGGAATATCCACTCCCGTGAATCTTGGCCACGCCCCCCTTTTGTGTGTGTGTGTTTGGGGGGGGGGAGCGTCGAGCTTCACCATAGTTACGCACGCAGCGCGGCCCAACATGGCGCTTTCTCATTGGTTCCCTCTTGTACGCGTTTAAAGACTGGGTCATTCGTTCGGTTCGCTCATGTGCGTCTCGTTCTGTTGACTGCAGTTTTTCCCTCAATTCAATTGCGACCTTGAGATTAAAACTTCCAATGGCATCTGGTGATTTCCAGAGAAAACAGGTGAGAGAATCGGGACAGGTAAGGGGGAGGAAAATGGTGGCGTGTTTTTATCCAATTAATTACTTAATTGTTCATTTTTTTGCCCCCCCCCCATAATATTTTCACCCTTTAGTATCTCTGAGCGGAATTCCAGTGACTTATTTACATGGTGGTGGTTATTATATATATATATATATATATATATATATATATATATATATATATATATATATATATATATATATATATATATATATATATATATATATATACAACCAATAGCAAATTAATTGTACATGTGTATCAGCTCTAAATGCACGTTATGCAAATATGGAAGCTTTATACAAAATGCATGATTATTATTACTGAAACCAAACTCGACACACAGTAATAATAATCATGCATTTGTATATAGCTTCCATGTTTGCATAACGTGAAAATAAAAACTCATAAATGTTTACAAGTCACGTTTTTGGTGTTACATTTGAGACTTCAGTAAAACAAATGTTTAGTAATAATCATCAAACAAATAATAATCATAATTTTTTTCTTTACACAGTATATCTGAGCAAAGAAAAGGGCGTCGTCAAAAAAAGTTTTGTTTTTTTTAATATATATTTTTATTAAAAATGGTCAAAAAGAAATGTGAGCCGCAAAAATCGGGTGTTAATTTAAAATGAATAAATAAATCAGTAAAATTTGCTGTAAATTGCAGGTGTGATGTTTAGCCACTTGTTTTGCCCTGAACGAAATGAGAACAAAAATGAGAAATGTTTTGCCTGCAGGGATGAACGAGGGACGTCTATTTCCGCCATGCCTCCTCCAGAAAGACGAGCAAAAATGCCAGTTCCTAAATTTAAAGAGAAGTAAGGCATTATCAAGTGATGCTCAAGTCGATTTCCATTTCTGTTCTGTACGTCTATTAATGTTCTGTGTGATTTTCAGAGAGCTTCCTGATCTGCGGAGGCTTCTCTCGTTGGTCTCCGTGCCGTTCTCTAAGCAACAGGTACAAGTAGACGGGAGATTGTTTCTTCCATGCCGTTCTGTGACAGTGTTCGCCATTTACGTCTTGTTGGAGTTTATGTAATGATATCGTTCATACGTTTTAGTCTGTAGGAAATCCAGGAAAAAGCATGAAAAGGCCCCAAAATTCTCCTGCAGTGAACGAGAACATTAAGCAGACGAGGTACGCTGCAGCAGAGGCAGTCGAGCTTGATAAGTTCAGGTAAATCATTTTGGATGTAAATAAATATATTAATGTATATGGGACAGGGTGGTTTAGTGGTTAGCACATTTGCCTCACACCGCCAGGGTCCGAGTTCGATTCCCGTCTCGGCCATGTGTGTGTGGAGTTTGTGCATGTTCTCCCCGTGCCTCAGAGGGTTTTTCTCCAGGTTCTCTGGTTTCCCCCCCCGGTCCAAAAAACATGCACGGTAGGTTGATTGGCACCTTGGAAAATTGTCCCAAGTGTATGAATGTGTGTGTGTGTGTGTGTGTGTGATGGGTTGCCATTCCATCCAGGGTGTATCCTGCCTTAATGCCCATAGACGCCTGAGATAGACACAGACTCCCCGTGACCCGAGGGAAGATCGGATGTAGCGGTAGAAGATGAATGAATAATAATTGAGATAATTGTAATATTCTACATTTTCCCAATTTGGCAGAGCGACTTATTGTATTCATACAACCGGGCAGTTATGGGGTGAAGGGCCTTGTTTCAGGGCCCAGGATTTGAACCCATGCCCTTCAGATTGAGATGAAAATAAGACGTTTGTAATATTATATAATATACTCTAAAACCTTTCACCAGAAACCCATCATGTACACACCGACATATATGTCGATGGCTTGTTGTATTCTTCCCCAGCATAAAATACAGAGAGCAGAGGCATTTCTCCGGACATCCCCATCACGCCGCGTTCTCGGACATCTTCGTTGCACTGATCAAAAACCGAGTCAACTGCAGGTCTGAGCTCTAATGCATTAGACATATGGAAGCCACACTGCAAAACACTGGACTCTTACTATCCTGGAATTGTGTTACAGCGAGTGGCTGGGCCATTCCTCACCCGAAAACATCCACCGGGTCCTCATCTGCCTGAGACTGCTGATAAGAGAGCCGCTGTACCAGGTACGAGCCGTAATCATGGATTGTAACATGGCGTGATGTCCAACCAGATCCATCAAAGATCATCCATGAGATATCAATCTTAGACTAGTCATTTCAGTAGTAACCGTTTTTTAAGCAACTTGCCTGTGCAATACGTACCTCTGAGTCCTTTTGCACACCTACTGTAAGATATACATTATACTTCCATACCTTTATTTTAAATAGCACATGTAAAAGTGATGGGCACGGTGGTTTAGTGGTTAGCACGTTCGCCTCACACCGCCAGGGTCCGGATTCGATTCCCCTCTCAGCCATGTGTGTGTGGAGTTTGCATGTTCTCCCCGTCCCTCAGGGGGTTTCACTCCGGGTTCTCGGGTTTCCTCCACGGTCCAAAAACATGCACGTTAGGTTAATTGGCACGTTGGAAAATTGTCCCTGGTGTATGAATGTGTGTGTCTGTCCTGCGATAGGTTGGCATTCCATCCAGGGTGTATCCTGCCTTAATGCCCATAGACGCCCGAGATAGACACAGACTCCCCGTGACCCGAGGGAAGATCGGATAAAGCGGTAGAAGATGAATGAATGAATGAATAGTAAAATAACAATAATTTTAATAATAATGCACAAGTAAATTAACCTCAAAATATGCATATATATATATATATACACATGGCTGTGTATGTAAAGTAACTATTTATATATACATCTATTAACTATTCATATTTTTTAACTATTCACAAATCAAAAAAATGTTCTTCCTGTGATGTTGCTAATTTAAAACACAAGAAAGCAATAAAAAGATTTTGCATTAAATTCATTAAATAAAAGTCTTGCATTCGGGTAAAATCTTGTGACGCTCCAGATGTCCGTTTTTTTTTCTAATTTTTATTTTCACATTTTTATCTACACAGTCCATTTTCACACATGCCACGAGTCTTGTTTCCTGCAACTGCGCTTACCAAATTCCCTTTTTTCGCTTGCGGTCTGTGATCTGTCATGCTGTTAGTGTGATTTTTTTTTTTTTTGTTCATTTGTTTTTTTGCTGCTTTAAAGCATCTAAAGCATCTTGCATGTCGTCTAGGCAACTAAAACTTGTTCCTGCATATATATATATATATATATATGTGTGTGTGTGTGTGTGTGTGTGTGTTCTCTTTTTAGAAAGTGTTTCATGAGCTCCATGGTTTGAGTCACCTTATAAAGGTAAGGACTTCCCTGAATCACATTCAATTGAAATTCCTCTAAATAAATGTTTCCAGCGTGTATTCCTCTGCGTTTTCAGTACATGGAGTCGGTCAGCGGTGCGTATCTGGATAATAAAGAGCGCACCCTGGAAACCGAACAGCTCGTCACCATGACTTGTAAGAAACATTCAAACGCCCAAGGATATGATCATTCATCCTCCTACTTAAAAATACTTGTTTTGTAAATATTATTTTGTAGATGTTTGTCAAAAACTGGCCATGGCTGAAGAGCAGAGAAAGTGGTTGATTGATTGCGAGGCTCATAAGGTCGGTTTGATTTTAAGCCCCTTTAATAGAATCGTCGACACTCTTGTGCAAGTCAGCTTGGAATTTGTAGCTAGTGTGGATTTCTACAGTAGCTTGTTTGTTTTTTCCGCTTGCTTTTTGTTTACGATTGTTAAACTGCGATCCTCAGACTCTGGCGAGGCTCCTTTCCGCACGTGACAGTAACGTGTTATTAGGCGCCCTTCTGGCCCTCACTACTCTGGCGGACAGGTGAGTTTGTCGAACACGATCAGAGCCCGACAGACGCACCCTTACAATTTTAGACTAACGCATGGGCTTTCTTAGTCCCGAGTGCAAGGAGAGAATCGGGGAGCTGTGTGTTGTGGAGAAACTGCTGGTGATTTTGCACGAGTACGACATGATATCAAAAAGGTAAGATTATATATATATATATATATATATATATATATATATATATAGATAGATAGATAGATAGATAGATAGATAGATAGATAGATAGATGTGTTATGTGTGTGTATGTATGTGTGTATGTGGTATATCATATATATATATATATATATATATATATATATATATATATATATATATATATATATATATATATATGTCTCACCATTCTTAAAGGAGCGACGTCCCATATTTTGCAATTGAAACAAATTACTTAATTAACAAGAAATTACTATTAAAAAGAGATAAATCCAGCGTAAAATAAATATTAAATAATCAATATATTTATTAAAGGGAGAGATTTTCAGAGATAAAGAAAGAGAAATGTATATAATTATAAAATCTGTTACAGTTATTTACAGTATTAGAAACTTTATATATATATTTATAATGTAAATATAATATAAATATATTGATTATATTTGTGTGTGTGTGTGTGTGTGTGTACAGGCTCAGTGCGGAGCTGCTGCGTCTCCTCTGCCCCGTACCAGCCGTCCGTGAGCAGGTGTGCGAATACGACGGCGTCCCCATCCTTCTCAGCATGCTCCACACTGATCATCTGAAGCTGCTCTGGAGCACTGTATGGGTTCTGGTCCAGCTGTGCCAGGATCCAGAGAGAAGCACAAACATCCGCGCCTGGGGAGGAATTCAGCAGCTTTTGCGCATACTGAACGGGTCATTATTTGTTCATGCTATTAAAACTTTTTCTCCCTTCTTACAAATCATTATTCGTCCGTCTATGTGTTAATTTTATTACCGGGCATTTTATTTATCGTGTATATTATATAATATATATATATATATATATATATATATATATATATATATATATATATATATATATATATATATATATATATATATATTTGTTGGGGTTTTTTGTGTGTTTTTTATATTGTTATAGATAATATTAAATTATTTGCATTTATTGGAGTGATATTGTGTGTGTGTGTGTGTGTGTGTGTGTGTGTGTGTGTGTGTGTGTGTGTATGTGTGTATATATATAGAGAGCGAGTGTATGTGTTTCGATCGCTCCTCCTCCATAGCCACTCTCTCCAGCGCTAACGCAGCAGGTCGTCTGCGCGCTCAGCACGTGGGGGAGAATTTCAGTCCGCACGAGGCCGAAGACAACGCGCGCTGGCCCTGCATGCTGGTGAGCTGATGTGTGACAAAAACAAACAAACAAAAAAACCACACACAGATATACATGCACTGAGTACACACACACACATATATATATACACATATATATATATATATCTGTCACTGTTTTCACTTCCCCTCCACACTTTGGCCTAATTTCACTGGCACGATACGACACGTGCATCATACACTGCGATTATATATATATATATATATATATATATATATATATATATATATATATATATATATATATATATATATATATATATATATATATATATATATATAGATATATATATATATATATATATCGGATGCTTTAAACATTTGCGTTAAAAATGAGCGTGCACTTTGTTTATTTTTCTTCTATGTTTACACCCTTTTGCTAGCTTGCTGTGCCGCCATAACAGAGCTGGTGCTGGACGACGCTGCGGCCCATCATGTAGTTCAGGTGACCACGGAATGGGAAGATTTATGGCAAAATAAATCGCTATTATTATTATTATTATTATTATTATTATTATTTCTAAATCTGTGTTTTGTTTGAGAACGTGTGATTTCAGTCTGCAGGGAATCATGGGAAATCCACACAGACTTGCTAGCTATTTAGCATGCATGTTGTTGTGTTGTTGTTATTTATTTCCAAGCACGTGTTTTAGCTCTTTTTTTCCCTATTCCCAGGAGAATGGTGTTTACATAATAAGCAAACTAATCCTGCAGAACGGACCGAAAACAGCATCGTTACAGGTATAGAAATGAACGACGTTACTCGTTTACGTCACGCAATAAATAAAAAAAAACCTCGCTAACATCCGGATGTTTTTGTTTATTTCTCTTCGCAAGTGTTACGCGTTCCGGACTCTGCGCTTTCTTTTCAGTATGGCGCGCAACAGACATCTTTTTAAAAGGTACACGTGGAGTTCATTCTACCCGTTTGGCCATTTTTGATTGGGATATTAAACGTGTGTTTGTTCCGTGCAGGATTTTCCCACCAGAGCTGTTCGAGATGTTTATAGATATCGGGCATTATGTCAGAGACATCTCGGCGTATGTTCCTCTGCAGGAAAAGATCGCAATGCTTTCGGTAAACTAATTAATCGAACTCTTGTAAGGCACCTGCCTCTTCCAACAACACCTATCCTAACATTCCTTTTATTCTCTTTTATCTCCCTCTGTCCAGAAATCCCCCCCAAAAAAGGCAACTGTCTATCCTCGTGTACTTAAGTTTGTATTTACCTTTCTTGACTAAATCTTATCCTTGGAGCGAGACCTAAAGCACCTGTACGTCGCCCTGGATAAGGGTACAAGACTGTAGAATGGCAGCAAAAACATTTGTTCATTGGGTTTATTTGTGTAATTTCTTTAATCCAAATTTGTACCCAATTTTCTCATTTTTTCTCATGCAAGAGAGATTTTTTTACCTTTTACATTCCATCAACCTTTTCTTAACTTAAGAAAACTTTTTTTTTTACGTTTAAGTCTTAAAACATATTCATTCATTCATCTTCTAGCGCTTTATCTGATCTTCCGTCGAGTCTGTGCCTATCTCGGGCGTCTATGGGCATTAAGGCAGGATACACCCTGGATGGAATGCCAATCCATCGCAGGACACACACATGCTCACACACACACACATTCATACACTATGGCACCTTGGAAAATTGTCCCATCAACCTACCGTCCATGTTTTTGGACCAGGGGAGGAAACCGGAGAACCCGGAGAAAAAACCCCTGAGGCACGGGGAGAACACGCACAAACTCCACACACACATGGCCGAGACGGGAATCGAACCCGGACCCTGGCGGTGTGAGACGAAGATGCAAACCACTAAACCACTAATAATATTATTATTATTATTCTCATCTTGCCCCGCTTTTTACTTCCCTTTTCTTGTCTTTCAAAAGTTAACTCCACTCCTCTATGGTTTCTGCATGTTATTTTGATGTCATTGACATAATTTGGCTTATTATTTATAGACATCTGTGTTTTGTGTGACATCCACAGACTGAAGATCTGGACGGACTGAAAGAAAGGATTGAGGCGGTGGATCAGAACCGTCCTCCTCTCAGAGTGATTAACGGATACTCCATTCTTGATCCTGTGGGCAGCGGAGCATTCGGCACTGTTTTTAAAGTTCGTAAACAGGGAGCGCAAAACTGTTTGGCCCTGAAGGAAGTGAACCTTCACAATCCCGTTTTCGGCCACGACAAGAAATCCAGAGACAGCAACGTGGAGAGAATCGTGTCCGAGCTCACCATCATCAAGGAACAGGTCCGAAAACGTCAAGTGTGGAATCCGTGTCTATACCGCCCTCTAGTGCTCATCCTGAATAATTGCTTTATTTAACACGAAAGACTATTATTATTATTATTATTTATTTAGTGTTTTTGTTTTTAGATGACACACCCAAATATTGTTAAATATCTCAAGACATTTTTAGAATGTAAGTATACAAATTTTTCTTTCTTTTTTTCTCTTTTAACCGGGATTTATTTTTCTCAGTATTGTTTAAATGTTGCATTAATGTAATTACAGGTAAAATATATTTGAAAATTCGAAGAAAAAAATTAAAGTCAAAATGTATTGAAGACAATTATTCATTTTTGTTTGTAATTAACGCATGGCATTCATTTGTCTATTTATTTATTTAGAAGGTTAGTTCATTAGGTTGATCTCTATCAATTTTTTTTTGTTCATTTATCTTATTTAGCTTTATAATTTTGATCTATATTTTTGAGCTTCTTAATGAAAACATTTGAGTAATATGTAATCTACCAATGTTTAGTGTCCCTCTTTATATATATATATATATATATATATATATATATATATATATATATATATATATATATATATATATATATATATATATATTTAGTTTTTAACCAGAATGCATTTGTGTATCAGGTGACAGGCTGTTGTATATCGTCATGGAGCTGGTTGAAGGTGCGTCTCTCGCCGAGCACTTCAGCTCCCTGAAGGAAAAAACAGCAGACGTTCACTGAAGAACGAGTGTGGAATATTTTCATCCAGGTGAGAAACTGCTTATTTATGGTCATTTGTTCTGTGATACCATTATTTAAAACCTTTTCTCTTACCAGACTTATTATAATAATAGGATTAAATGCTACATCTTCAATTAGTAATAATGAGTCTTTATAAATGATATCAATATTTGCTCTACAGATGTGTCTGGCTTTACGGTACTTGCACAAGGAAAAGAGGATTGTCCACCGAGACCTGACTCCTAATAACATCATGCTCGGATAGAGAGAGAGAGATAAAGTCACCATCAGTCAGTATAAGTATATAAAAAAAAAAGTATATATTTTTTTTATATTTATATTATTTAAAAAAAATATTGTAGGGGGCTAAAGTGCTCCACTGTAAGTGCTGATGTTCAGGTTATTGTAGGGGGATAAAGTGCTCCACTATATATTTGCTGCTATACTAGAAAGGTATCGCAATACAATCCATATAAAAATAATACGACTTTTTATTTTATTAGTGAGAAGAAATAAGTGTAGTTCCAAATGTTGGACTATAGGGGCACTGTTTACACATTGTGTGCGTGATGAATGTTTTTTTTTTTTTTGGAAACTTGAAGCATGAAATTACTTTTTTTATTTTTATGTTTATTTTATTTTTAGTGTAAGGAATTTTTTTTAGCAGGCAGCAAACTGCGGGTGTTTATTAATAAATCACAACCAATCTCTGCTATTTATTTATTTATTTTGTGTAAATAGCGCTGATTTGGTATTGGTATCGTGATATTTAATCTTGGGCATCGTATCGAAGTCATTTTTAAAAAATATATTTATTTATTTTCGTCAGCTGATTTTGGCCTCGCAAAGCAAAAACAAGAAACCAGCAAACTAATGTCCGTGGTTGGGACCATCCTCTACTCCTGGTGTGTGTGTGTTATATTTATTTATATTTTTATTGATTTATTCTAAACGAGTAGAATTTTTGCTTCACCGGCTCGATCTGTGTTAGTCCAGAGATCGTAAAGAGCGAGCCATACGGAGAAAAGGCTGACGTGTGGGCGGCCGGTTGTGTCCTGTATCAGACGGTCACTCTCCGTCCTCCGTTCTACAGCAACAACATGCTGTCGCTCGCCACCAAGGTCACGAGGTTTATTCTTCTCTGGGATGTTTGTTTGTGTTGTGTTGTGCTCCTGTAGTGTCTCAATTACCAAAGGAACGAAAGACACTTGTTCAGCGACCTATTAATAAAAGCAACCAGAATGCCATAGCGTAGGAACTACATCCTATATGAACATTCTCTTGATAATTTGTTTTTATTTATTTATTTTTTAGATTGTGGAGGCTGAATTTGAACCGGTCCACGACACGGCTTTCTCAGAAAGAGTGACCGACATGATAAAATGGTGAGTCTGTCATCTGTCTTTTTTGGCTTTCCATCCATCCGTCCATCTACTTGCACTAGGGCTGTCAATCGCACAATTGTCAAAACTCGTGATTAATCACTTAATCATCAATGTACCGTGTTATTCATGTTTCTAATACTAATAACTGTAACGGATGTTAGAATTATATACATTTCTCACAAAATTTCTAAAAATGATTGATTATTTAATATTCATTCTTCTCTGGAAATTATTCTTCTAATATTCGCTTCTTGTTAATTTCAATGTTTTTTTAGTGGTTGTTTTGATTTAATATATAGGACGTGGCTCCTTTAAGAATTGTGTTCCGGTTGCTTTTCCATATAAACTGGTGATACGGTGTTTAGGTTATACGGAAGCGCTTTATTGCGTTCAGTAAAAATGCGCTTTATTGCGTAATACAGATTTGAGAATGCGATGCGCTTGCGTAAGGTTCCGTACGTTAATATACGCGAATATAGTGAGATCATACCTGTTGTGAATGCGCAGCTAGTAGGTGTAATTCGGGGAAATTTAGAAAGCGTGAGTGGATGCACTGAACTTTAATAACGTTAGTGGCTTTACCCCCTACATCCTCGTTACTTTACTTATCGTTAACCGTAACATTTAACTCTAACCCGACACCCTGCCCTAACTCATACACACACACACACACACACACACATCCCTCGCTCTTCTCTCGGCAGGTGCTTGACCCCGAACGCGGATTTGCGTCCCGACATCGTGGAAGTCGGCTCCAGAATCTGCGACCTGATAATGAAGTTCCTAGACGGTGTGAACGCGTCTCATAACGCGCTGGAGAAGCGATCCGATCGCGACAGGAGGCGCGCGCAGAAATACTGCGTCGAAAGCAACCGCCTGAGGATCTCGTGCTGTAGGCCGACCCAGGTGACCTACGCGTGTTACTCCTTATATTCTACATTTCCACTTTATGCTGAATATTCCTCATAAACTTGTTTTAAAGTGTGTGTTCAATCCTGTCTCAGGGAACAGACTTAAACGACGAGTTGCCTGTTGGTCAACAAACGCCAGAGACGCGGGAACGAAGCGTCTCCGACTCGGTGGATGGTGAATCTTATGTACAAGGTTTGTGATTACTAAAGAACTGCTTTATCAAAGATAAAGGATGTGAGATACTATATATATATATATATATATATATATATATCTATATATATATCTATATATCTATATATATATATATAGATTATAACTATACGGTTTATTCTGGGAAGGCTCTCCACAAATGTTGGGATTTGTTTACTTGTAAACAAATTCGTATTGGCCATATTGAATATTGACACTATATCGAGTGTTTTAATAGATATTTTTATGTCTCGACAGCTCCTTCGGTCCTAAATTCAGCCTCAGCTCACACACATCTACTCCAGCATCGCAGTGAGCCCTTGTTACATTCATTTAAGATTTATGACACATTTCTATAGGACTTATTTATTTATTTGTTTGTTTAAATATGTGCACTCAGCTAAGAGCCTTGACAGATTTTCACTTCCAGATGATCAAAGCCGAACCGGGTATGTAGAAATTTATTCAATTTTCTTTTAATATAGTATATCATTCCGCTATATTGAGGTATTAGACTGATTAGTTATTATGGTAGTGTGAACACGGTGGTGTGTGGGAAGTGGAAGCTCAGTAGTTAAGGCATTGGTTAATGCATAGTGGGCCCTTGAGCAAGGCCCTTAATACCTCAATTGCTCAAGTTGTAAGTCGCCCTGGATAGGAAAATGGTTAAAACTAATGTAAAACTATGGTGACGTAACTATAAATGAAAAAATTGTGTTTTTTTGTTTTCCCTTTACCTGTTTATTCACAATCTTTTCTTTTGTTGTTTCTCGCATTTCAGTGGAGATATTGTAATGCCTAAAGCTCGCCCAGGTACAGTGCACTTAATTACTAAATGAACCGATTGTCATGCTATACTATATACAGTTTTTAAAATTTGCATATATTTCCCTGTGACCCGCAGGATCAGCAGGAATCTGCGTATCCCACAGAAAAGTCCGTGAGATTGACGATCCCAATTTACGCCTTCTCGAGCTTCTCCATAAAATCATATTCATCACTCAGGTGAGACCGGACATCGTTTATAGTGCACTCCTTAATGTTTTGAACCCTTTAAACTCTCAGGAAGACCTGGATTTAAATGTAGGTGCTGACCGATTCATTGGTTTTGCCGATCAATTGACAACGATCATTGAAACTGGCTGCAAAAATCCATACTGATGTTTCCTGTCTGCTGTCTTTACAAGAGCGCCATCTAGAGGCGAACTACTGTCACCACATGCTGTTTTTTTTTTTCTTTCTTTGTAATAAATTTACTAATATATAATGAATGATGAATAATTCAATGAATAAATTATAATTAATAATTTATTCATTATATTTTATTGATTGGAATATTTATTTTATTTAGCACATTTTCATCATTCAGCTTTTTTTGTGTGTTTTTTGTTTTTTGTTTTTATTCAGCATCCATTTTTTAAAATTAATTTTTATCAGCATGTACAAGCCAGCCTCGCTCTCCGTATCTGTAAAATCCACCAGCTTTGGTTTGACATCTACCTAAGTGAAAGTTTTCCAAAAAATAGCTAATTATTACACTGTGTTCAGCTTCCACCGGGACCGCAGAGCAGTCTTCAGCGGCGCGCTCTGGAGCGCTTCAAGAAATCACTATTCCAGCGTGGGAGCAGCCCGTGCGATCTGAAGACGGAGCTCAATAAGGTGACGCGCACACAGTTTAAATACTAACTTTGTGCGTTAAAATTTTACTAAAAGATTTTGTAAGGAGATGCTCATTGGGGAATCTACAGTAATGCTGCACAATAGGGACAAGAGTTTGTGGACACCTCATTACAAGGTGCTTCCACACTTCTGGAACGATGCACTAGTGCAGGGGTGGGCAAATCGCAGGCCACATCCGGACCCTTGGTCCTTTTAAATAATCCTTTTTTAATAAAATGTTTTTTTAATAATTAAAAATCCTTTTTTTCAAAAATAATCCGACCCGCCAAAGATTTGTTCAAATCGAATCATTATAACTTGAACTTGCCCTGTAATTGCCTGATGTTCCACCAGGTGGCGCATTAAGCACAGTGATACATTGTGTATTTGCATTAATGCCTATAATTTATATGGTATTTTTATTTCTGATATGTATGCATATGGTGCTAGCCCCGCCCGTCTGTCACATTTTAAGTCAATGAGGCCCCTGAGCCAAAAAGTTGCCCCCCCCCCCCCATCTCTAGTGTGGGATTTGGTTACGAGGGTAAAAAAAGGAAAAGTGTCCCAGTCACTATTAGTGTGTAACAGAAACAACAATAACTCCATTAGCTGTAAGATTATTGTTTTCTGATTCCTTTAACAGGTGCTTCAGGGAAGTCAGGAGGTGCTAGAGCTCGGCTGGGGCAGCAGGACCTGGTGGTCTATGGCGCAGTCTGCTCCAACTGAACCTCAGGGTAAGATGTGCCTTTTTTTTCTCCTTGTAATGTGGAGCAAAAAATCAACAATCTTTAAAATGTTTGTTTGTTTTCTGAGATTTGGGTCCTTCGAATCCACACGAGGGCTTCACTTACGAGCAAGTACAGGTCAGTTTGTACGCTTCGTCCTCCTCGGCCGCGGTACAGGCGTCAGCTTTGCGACAGCGTCCAGCGGTTTTACATTTGTACGTGTTTCTCAGGTCATGATCGAGGAGGTGCTGGAGCAAAGCAATTATTACAGTGTACCCATATCAAGGTATAGTTCCGAAACGTTTCAAAAATGTTACGTGTATTGTTTGCTCGTTTTGCACTCAAACAGCAAAGCTAACACGCTACAAGAGCTATGAGGGAGATCGACTTGTGCCTTCGTGTGTTCTGACGAAGTTCATTAATGCAGTGATTCTCTCAAAATGGGGGCTGCGACTCCCTGGGCGGCCACCAGATGGCGCTGATGGACGTTCTACAATAAGAATTGACTTAAATAGTATTTTACATGTATGTCAGGGCTGACGAATTATGTAAATTATGATGTATTCAAAAAAATATTTAAAACTAATAAAATATAAATTTTACACACTAGAATGAACGGTGCCAATGCTAAGACTTTACAAAAGAGGCGAGTCCTTTTGAGGCGCCCCCAAAATTTTAGTTAATTTTAAAGTTTAGTCGTTTATTTAATAGGTGAATAAGTGTATTTTAGAGTTGCGCAGTAGATTCAGTGATTTCAGCTTGTAAAATAAGTTAGATATTTTTTTATGTTGAAATATTATCCAGCTTGTTGCTTGAGTGCATCACTAGTTCTAGTTGTCACATTTATTTATTTATATGTGTGTGTGTGTGTGTCTATATATATATATATATATATATATATATATATATATATATATATATATATGATATATATGATATGAAATAATGAATATCAGCTCACATATATATATATATATATATATATATATATATATATATAGAATATATATATATATATATATATATATATATATATATATATATATAATATATATATATATAGTGCTTGAGCTGAACATTTTCTCCTTGTGATCGTTCCTCAGCAGGAGCGATTCCGAGACGGGAAACAGCCAAACCGCCAGCCCGTGACGTCACTTGGCCTTGAAGGGTGATGTAATTTTTTTCCGTAAATATGCAGATTCCAGGAAGCGGAAGAATGAATTTTGGAAGAATGAATTTCACACACACGTGTATTCTTCCGAACTGAACCGTGCCAGAACACAGCTATCTATTCAAACTCAACAGGAGACCCAGCAGTAGCTCGCTACACACTATGACTGTAGCATGCATTTTCCTCACAGATAATAAGATTCAAAGGATAAAT
>JACRUU010000018.1:7062009-7079509 GCA_030449085.1 Kryptopterus vitreolus
TCATGGTTATCAAGTCCGCAGCTGCATAGTGATGAGGAGGCGGGGTTGGGGACGAGCCCCGGTCGGCTTTAATCTCTTCTGTAAAAAAATAAAATCAAAGCGCACGTGAAATCGTTCGTGTACGCTTCATAACGGGTCCCATTGTCCAAAAAAAATAAATGCACATTCAGTCCAGGAGAAACAGTTTCTCCGATCATACTGCTGTGGCGTCAGGGTTATGCATAGCCTCGCGTATAGAGCGTTTGTTTGTTTATTTTTAAACACATGTACGGTTCTGGTTTTTGTAAGCGGCGTTTTAACTGGTTACCGTTATACAATCGTGGATAAAAAGATGTTTTACACATGAACGATGATGCTGATGCAAAGCCCATTTGTTTGTTTTAAAAAAAAATAATAATAATAATAATAATAATATTTCGGACACAACATTAAACCTACTCAAATTCATGCATTAGCACCGATGCAACGCTTCCCCCCCCCCCCGATACAGTTCCACTTTGATCAAGTGTGCAAAGAATAGTGCAGAGAAGCAAGCGCAGGACCCGATCGCCGCCACGGTTCGATACGTCTCGGGGGGGGGGGGCTGGGGGCTGCTTTGTGGGGCGGGGGAGATTACAGCAGTGACCTCCGGCTCGGTCCTACCTGCGCCGTCCACATGTGCAATTCACTTTAGACGTTTTTATATACTGTATATATTATATACGTACACAAAAAATACAGCATTCTCTTCCTTACAGAAGTCCAGAGCGAAGATGCGAATTGTTTGTCCCCCCCCCTCCCATGCTGTGAAGAATAAAATATGCAAGGGACGTGTCTGTTTTTTTTATATATATATATATATATATATATATATATATATATATATATATATATATATATATATATATATGTATGTGTGTGTGTGTATATATATATATATATATATATATATATATATATATAAAATGAATCAACAATAATCCTTAAATCATCCTAATGTTGACTGTTTATCAACAACCCGAAATGTATGTATTATTTGTTGGTTTTGTTTTTTTTTGAAGGTACTTTTAGGTATTTTTTTCCAGGTACATTTAACACTTAAAAAATGTAACAGAATGTAGACTTTAACTCGTTTATGTGGAACAGCTTCGTTTTTTTTTGCTTCGAATCTTAAATCTTCTACGACTTTTATTCTTAAAATGTTCTTATGTCAATTGTATTTATTGTTTATTCATTTTTTTAAACCTTTTTATTTCTAAAGCGGCGATAAAACGCTGATTGTAATTCTGCACTACATCCGTGAAAAAAAAAGCGTATAATCACTAGTTTTAGCAGCGCGTACAGTAAACCAATCTGGCAACCCGTTTATCTTATTATATGTATGCATGGGACTGAAGGGGGGGGAAATCACGCATCACTTCTATGGACTTCCATAGTTCCTATAGATCTTATTCTGATATAGCAGTAATAATAATAATAATAATAAATCTTTCATGATAAATACATTCAGGAGGGAAATGTACAGCCCGGTCACGCGGCCCGTTCTGGTCCGAGAGAGAGTGGAGCACGTCCGTTGTGTTTTGTGTTGTTTTTATTATTTTTTTTTAAGGGTGGACCTTGAAGGACAGAAGCTCCTCCGAGTGCATGTTGTTGAGGGAACGAAGCTCCGGGAGCTTCAGCAGCAGCTTGGTAAAGACGGCCGCCTCGTTGGAGTGGTTCTTCATGATCAGGTTCCTCAATGCTCTGATGAGGTTCTCCTGCAGGGCTTCTACAGAGCTCACGTCCTCGATCCCGGTGCGGTCTGTGGAACACGGGAGGGTGAGTGTTTAGACGGTATAGTTAAAAGAAATGTGTCTAAAGTCTGGCGCTTTTGACTCTAGGTGAAATTTTGTACCTGCAGAGACGAGAACGAGCGCCGTGAACAGGCTGATCTCTTCGGGGCGGAGCTGCAGCACCATGAGCTTCTCGCTGAAGTCGAACATGGCCGACAGCAGTTCTCCGGCGCCCATGGACTGCAGAGCCTCCACGCTGTAGCTCCGCCCACTCAGAAAGCTCACCGTGCGCTGCTGGACGTCGAACAGCGAGGAGAAGCGCACCATCAGCACCTGCGACAGAGACATGTAGATATTTGGACGCGTTCAGACGTTTTTCGTGTCGTGTGTGTGTGTGTGTGTGTGGGGGGGGGTGATGGGGGGGGGGGGGGGGGGGGGATGTGTAGGGGAAGTGATAGTTGATAGTGTGGGGGGGGATGAGGGGGGAGTGGATGTGTGTGTGTGTTGTGTGTGTGTGGGGGGGTAGTGGAGTGGAGTGTGTGAGAGGGGGTGTGGAGGGGGGGGGGTGTGTGTTGGTGGGTGGTGTTTTGGAGGGGGGGGGTGAGGGGGGTGAGGAGGGAGTAGTGGGGGAGGAGGGGGAGGGGGGGGGGGGGGGGGAAGTGTGGGGGGGGGGGTGGGTGAGTGGAGTGGTGAGAGCGGGGGGGGGGTTTTGAGTGGAGTGGTGAGGCGGGGGGGGGGGTTGGGAGGAGGTGGAGGGGGGGAGGTGGTGGGGGCCGGGAGGGGAGGGAGGTGTGGGGGGGGGTGGGCGGGAGAGGGGGGGAGTTGTGGGGGGGAAGATGTGGGGGGGGGGGGGGGGCCAAGTGACTTCGATGGCGCGGCGCCACACCAACAACACACACACACTTCCCCCCCACTTCTCACACCCCCCCCCCACCCTCCCCTTCCCTCCCGCACGACACCCCCCCCAAAAAACCCCTCCCACACCCCCCCACCTTCCCACCACCCCACCCTTTCCCCCCACCACCTTCTCTCACCACACCCACCCCATTCCCCCCCCCCTCCCACTCCACCCCCCTTCACCCCTCTCACACACACTCCCCCACCACCCCCAAAGTGGTGTGTGTGCACTTTGTACCTCGAACGTTCCGGCTTTGAGCAGACACACCTGGTCGTGCTGCGAGAGCTCGCGGAAGCCGGGAATCTGCCGGGCAAACTCCACCACCTCTCGCACGGCCGGCGTGAAGCTCATGGAGAACTCCTCCCATATCTCGTGGCTCGACTTGGACGGGTCCACTACCGGCGACGTGTTCATAGGACACACCTGGAGGAAATAGGGAGGGGGGGGGGAACGCTCACACCACCATACTTCACCGCTTTTATTTCTCACAGGTGAGCGAGTGGACGCTTACCAGGTGCCTTCGGTTGGCCGAGACTCCGGCGAGCTCGTTCAGGTTGGGTCTGCTGTAGTTGCAGTACGAGGCGTTGTCAGGCTGAACACTGCTGTGGTACCTGATGGTGATTTGCTGCCGACTTCCACACGGCGAACCCATCGTGCTGCTGTTGCTCAGTCGTTCCGAGAGGCCCAGTGAAAGAGCGCCCCCTGCTGGACGAAAGCCACATTTCTAGACAAACCTGATGTATTTCACATTAAGCTATATTATAAGTACTGCATTGTTGTTGTTGTAAATGCATTGTCTATGAATTTTCATATATTAAAAATGCATTTAAACTTCAATGTGATTATTTTTTCTGTTCTATATTAAATAAACTGCAGTCCCACGACAAACCCCAAAGTGTTTATATTCAACAGTGGATTTTCCTATCAATCAGTCGCGTAATCGAGAGAACGCTAAACAAACCTCACCTGATTGCGCGAGCAGAAATCTGTCGGGCCGAGGTGCGGAATCCTCCTCACCACTGTCCGACGAGCACGACGACCCCAGGCTCATGGCGTCCATGGGCACTACAGACTCGGAATCCTGAGAGCACTGCGGCGAGGACGGGGGAGAAGGGGAGGACGAGGACGAAGACGAGGAAGGAGAGCAGGAGCTGGAGTCCCGGAGCACCTGGTGCAGCTGGGCGCCGCTCATCACGCTGTTCATGGCGTTCTGCATCTCCAGGAGCATGCGCTGCTTCTCGCGCTTCGGGATGCGTCCGAATCGCACGGCTGCCCGGGGAGAGAGAGAATTATTTATTTACGTAAACAGAGGGGAAGAAAACAGACATATTTAATAGATAAGAAACGAGATAAAAATTAGAAAGAATACAGACACATATAGAGATATAGATAGATATAGAGATATGATAGACACACAGACATTATACAGAGAGATACACATACATACAGACATACATAGACAGACACACACACACATATATATACACATAGATATATATATATATATACATACATACATATTAGACATACACATACATACACATATATATATATATATATATATATATATATATATATATACATACATAACAAATACACACATACACACACACACATAAAAGTGCTCACCGTACCCGCGACATCCCGAATGCTAGGCACTTCTTGAATCGGCACTGCTGGCAGCGGTTTCGGTTGATGCGCATGATGGTGCAGTTTTCCGACTTCATGCACTTCTTATACTGGATATTCTGCTGAATGCTCCTCCGGAAAAAAGCCCTGAAAAGGTTTCGGCATGCGCGTTAATCCGACGCTCCGCCAAGCAGTCCGGTTTGTAGAGGACACTACGTACGGGGGTGACGGTGCCATCGCCCTTACCTTGCAGCCTTCGCAGGCGTGGACGCCGTAATGGAAATCCCGAGGCCAACGTCGCCACATACTTTACACAGCAGCACCATTCCGTTCAGCTCTGAAACAAATATATGTGGTGTGAACCAGGGGTGTGTTATGTGTGTTTTTTATATATATATATATATAGATATAGATATATATAATAAGATAGAGATATAGATATAGATAGATAGACGATAACAGAGATATGACACACACAACACACACACACACACACAACACACACACACACACACACACCACAAATACACACACACAACACACACCAACACACACAACACACACACACACACACACACACACACACCACACACACACATATATATACACATATATATATGCACATATATATACACACACACACACACACACACATAAAATGCGGCACACACTCAATGTGCAAACACTCATAGAGCCCCCTACTGTCCAACACTAGGAACTACAACAACCATTTTGTAAAAGTACACACTAACAAAATCCCGTTTTAAAGTTTTGTATCATTTATATTAGGTAAGAAAAGTGTGTATTTAGAGCACATTCTATCATTCGATCTATTTAAATTATTCATTTTAATTTACAACGATCAAAAAGTTCAAGACATGGGGCTAGAATTTGTGCACAATGATAGAATTTTATATAATTAATCAGCGTTTTTACGTGGTTCATTTTAACCGCCAAAAACAGCCGGTCTTGTATAATATTTATATTATGGGACGTTGAAATGTTACATTTGTCGTATTATTCTAATTAACTGATTAAATGTGAGACTCAAATGATGGGAAAAATTGCTTAATATAAGTAAAAAAAAATGCACATAAATTGGCAATTAAAAGTAAATGCAAAAAAAAATGTATCTCCTTGTATGAACACACACACACACACACACACACACACACACACACACACACACACACGTATGTTTCGGTGTCGGTGTGTGTGTGTGTGTGTTTAGGGAAAACAAGCGCAGGCCCACGATGACGGTTGAACAGTCATAGTAAGAGGTATATGACCTTTCTACGCGACACACACAGAAGGCTTGTTTTTGTCAAACTAATGTGCCCGTCAGTCACACGCGGTGTATTTGTGTGTGTTGATAGAACGACCCCGACACCTGTTTCAAAGCCTCTAAACTTACTCGTGATGCTGCTCTTGGTGGAGTTCTTCTCCGACGCAGGCATGCGAGTCCCGGTGGCTTTGGGGGCCGCGAGGGGCCTGCCGCTGGGCATTTCCATCTTTAGGTTCGGAGTCGTGGAAGGGGGCGGGGACGAGGACTGAGTGTGGACGCCGGAGCCGTCGCTCAAACAGGGTTTGGGGCTGCAGGCGGAGCCGGAAGAGCAGATGTACGCTATCACGCCAGCTGTCGAGAAGGAAAACAAGAGCCGTGTGAGAGAATGATCGTAGAATGGACAGAACAGGAGGGAAGGGTCACGGCCAGCCAATGGGATCACGTGGAGAGCGAAGACTGGCCCGTGTGGTAATAACATTAAGGCTGATCGTCGGCTGTAACGTTGTGCCGGATCGCTGCACGTTTATTTATTTTACACAAGCGAATATTGGTGGTTTTTTTTTTAAACCAATAGGGTGTGGGGGGTTGAAGGTGCGACCGTTGCTCTCCGACCCCGTTTTTCTCGCGCCATCACGTCCCAATTAAACGAATGACAAGGTCGTAAATAATAGCAATTCCATAGAAAAGGTCAGCACTAAACCCCTCGACCTCGTGTAACACGTGTACGTCCAGAAATCACACCGCGTCCGTGTGCGCGCTGCTCTGCAGTTACTGAATAATTCATAGTGCTCGGTGTATAATGTGCTTTAGAGGAAAAAGAGAGGAAAGAAAAGCCTGTCAGTCCTATTATTATATCAGGAACATTCGAGCACCATATGGATCCTAAAACCCCGAGATAGTAAAGCTACACTAGATGTACAAATCACCTGGAAGATATTTAGGACATCATGAATAAAGGTTTGAACCCGTCTGGAAAACGGATTTCCCACCCGGAATGGTTATTGGATTGTTGATTTGCTCCGTGTCGATCGCTCGACGGGGCACCGCGGCCTCGTAGGGCCGCTCCGAAACATCTTAGAGACCGCAGATCAAACCTGTCTTCTCTACGTGGAACCCCAGCTCCATCGAAATAACCTGGAAGGGGCGTCTTAAAACCCCAGTCTGCTCTTGAAATCTTAGCCTGCGAGACACCCGTGATGATGATGATGATGATGTTAAAATCGCTTAAAATTGATAATCGTGGTATAACGGATTACTCGTACACCAGAGTGGGAGGCTACAAAAACCCATGTCCACACATGTACCAATCAAAAAGCGCAATAAGTGCAAGAACCAAATATCGATAGATAATCTATCTGTCTGTTTAGTATGCAAAGATCTATCTATCTGTCTCTATCTATCTATCTATCTATCCATCCATCCGTCTTATTTTATATATATAATATATATATAATATATATATATAACGACGGATGGATAGATAGAGACAGATAGACAAACAGACAGACAGATAGATCTTCTTTGCATAATAAACAAACAGATAGATAGACAGATAGAGACACAGACAGATAGACAGACAGACAGATAGAGATAGACAGACAGACATATAGGGATACAGGCAGACAGACAGAGATACAGGCAGACAGATAAAGATACAGACAGACAGATAGGGATACAGGAAGACAGATACAGGGAAGACAGGATACAGGAAGACAGACAGAGATACAGGAAGACAGACAGAGATACAGGAAGACAGACAGAGATACAGGCAGACAGATAGGGATACAGGCAGACAGATAGGGATACAGGCAGACAGATAGGGATACAGGCAGACAGATAGGGATACAGGCAGACAGATAGGGATACAGGCAGACAGATAGGGATACAGGCAGACAGATAGGGATACAGGCAGACAGAGAGAGAGAGAGACAGGCAGACAGAGAGAGAGAGAGACAGGCAGACAGATAGACCTTCTTTGCATATTAAACAGACAGATAGAGATACAGACAGGAAATGGATCTTGTTCATTTACACTGCGCATACTAATAGACCAAAGCAGGTCCATACACGCTGTATCTATCTATCTACATTAAAGTGTAACATATAAAATTATATTTATTATATTAACCTACAAACACACACACACGGTTTCTAATCATATATATATATATATATATATATATATATATATATATATTATATATATATATATATATATATATATATATATATTCACACACGTCTATCTATACAGTAAAAATGTATCGTATCAAATTACATTAGCTTTCACACACACACACACACACACACACACACACACACACACACACACACGCACACAAAGAGACCAGAACAGGTTACCTAATCCTGCGTGATTGAGGATTCCCACACCCACCCACCCACACGTGTCTGGAGCGTATTCGCCCCGGGCCGCGTCCCAAACGCCATCCGAGTGCCCTTGAACATCTTGCGCAAACCACCCGGCTACATCAGGCCCCTGCGCGCGCCAGTGTCTTAAACCGTCCTCAACGCGAGCCGAACGAGTGTGCGCCTAGGTAGGGAGCTGAGACTGATATGCACTTCGGGCTCGGAAAAAAAAAAAAAAAAAAGGGAAAGAGCCGATCTAGGTCACGGCACCAGGCGGCTCACATGCTGCGGCAGAGACGCTCCGCGCCGAATTATGCAATGAGCTACGTCACCCGCGCACTCGACCAATCAGAGGCCAGAGAAGCTTGGCTGGCGTACACACGGGCACATGGGCAGGCGGGGAAAGCCATGTGAGCCGGAGGGAGAAGAGTACAAGCACATAAACACGCTCTCACCGTGTTTCTTGTGTCTCCATACACACCCCTCACACACACACAAAACGTTTAAAATGTCCTAAATGCCGAGCCGAGCAAATTACCATGGGTAATAATATTATATATATATATATATATATATATATATATATATATATATATATATATATATAATAAAAGCACGTCGTTCAAAACGAAAACCTTTTTCATGAATGAATTTGTTATTTACCTGGTTTTCTTGATCCCATTTTCCTTTCCTCCGACGTATTTATAATGCTTTTGTTGAAGGATTCGACGGTCAGACTCGCAGGCTTGGACACAAGCAGGTCATGTCACGCCAGAGATATCCGGGGAATCTCCTGAGAAACCTCCAGACTAGCGAAATAAATAAATAAATAATATGTGGTGTGGGGGGGGGGGGGATAAAAGCCCTTATGTTTACAAAAAAACAAACAAACAAAAAACAATCCAGAGAAGCTGCTCTAATATCCTGTGCAAGGTCTGGATGTGACTCTGCTGCTGCCTTGCTCCTGCTCAGGAGAACTGAATGTTCTAAGGTTTGTTGCTATGGGCCCATTTCTCCGCCCCCCCCCTCCTCCCCCCCCCCTCTCTTAAACCCCGGCCCCCCCTCCCTACCCCCTCTCTTACCCCCCCCCCCTCTCTCCTCCCCCTGACTCACTTTAACCCAGTGACACAGTTTCCACAGAGCACGAGTGGGCGGGGCTACAGGAGCACAAACCGGGTACGTCACTTAGGGCGTGCATTCCCTCAGTAGCGCTTCAATGGCGTTTTTTTTATATTATAAACAGCAAATAAATAAATACATATTCATTAATACAACCATGTAGTTCGATTTAGAGATAAACTGCGTAAAGTTCAAAAGTATACCCATTACTGTAAGTAAAACGTTCCCACGATCATTTCCGTCACTTAATCACCTCATGTGATTAATAATAATTAAAAATAAGAGTCCGATCTATGCATAGTACGAAATGAATCGTGCAAATAATTACAAATGATCGTACAAATAATTTGTCGTAGTCAAACGTTAATTATACCATTTATTCCTGTCAAAATGTTAAATACGTCATATATCATTAGCAGAAACGTCGATATTAACTTAATAAAATGAACCTAACATATCTAGTGCATTACTGTTTTTTTTCCTGGGGATTTAAATGAAGGCAAATTGCGTGTTTTTTTGTGCAAATTCGTATGGAAAGAAAAAACACAAAACGCATATATATATATATATATATATATATATATATATATATATATATATATATATATATATATATATATATATATAGCGTTTTCCGAAAAAAATGTTCTCTGGAAATGTCCTTGTACTTATATCTGCGACCAAAATCAAACTCAGCCATTGCAGAATAATATAAAATATAATATAATAATATAAAAAAAAGCTTTAATTGCTTTTAGATCAACATGAATTTGTTTGTGTAGTTTGATAAAGACGTGATCTCTGAGCCGTCCAATCAATGGACTTGCTGATTTTTATTGGACGCTCGTAAGATGCGATCTGATTGGTTAAATCAGCATATACTCAAAGTACTTTGGCACTTACAACGGCAAAATGTGATTGGACAGATATTCCTAGATGCAGCACTTTTAAGGAAAATGCTATGAAATTAAGGGAATGGGTTATTTGGACTACTGGGATAAAAATGTGACAAATGTGGGGCGTTTTCTTGGACATTATGTTTTTTTTTTTTACCTAAACCGGAAGCAAACATTGTTTATATACACATATAATGTATTGCCGTAACCGTTTGAGGCCAATATGACCTCAGGGACCAATTCCAAATCCAAAAACATCTCATCTTGTAGCTGCTGTTGTTACATGTATGAAGTGTACACATTTTGTGTGCATTTTACACCTAGGCCTGCAGTAGTGCTCCGTCTGAATTGATGGTTATAAAAAAAACATCTTAATATGCAGAAATGCAGTATAAAGCGCCATTGCCATGGCTGTAAACACAATAAATGCCTGTACTGAATAAACAAACCAGGGGCGAACTACTGCAGCTCCAGACGTGACCCACATAAGAAACATCAATAATAAACATGCAATATTATTTAGGAAAACAGCAGCATTTTACTCACCAATAAATCGGATTGTTTGTAAACAAAATCCATCCTCCTCTATTTCCTCAAAACCAGTTCACTAACGTGAAAGAGTTGGAACAAAATCCTCTTCCTGCTCGTGTGACTTCGGAGCTTCGAAGTTACAAACTTTCTTAACAATGTCCGGCTTGAAAATGGCGCTGTAAGTAAATCCGCCATTTAATCTGTTTGTTTTTTTCCTCCTTCAGCCATTAGGGGGCGACAAAAATAGCTAAATTGGACCCGATCTAGACTATCCAATCGACGGCTCCGAATACAGTGACGTCACCATACGCCTGCTAGAGGGCGCTGGTGACACCAACTCAAAATCTGATTGGTTGAAGCAGCAGTTTCATCACCGTTTATTCTGCATATGAATGGATAGTGAAGATTTCTCTGACTTTAACTCTGCTTGGCAACAAATGATGGCTGAAATGTGATAGGTTAAATGCTTTAATATGAAAGTACATGTCTGGAAGCTGCACAAGCATCGGAAAAGCAACTCCATTTGCTTATGGCCGATATGAAAGGAAGCGAATAGACCATTTGGAATGATTGAATAAGTACTGATGGACAAAATATAAGTAATATCAGATATTTCTTAGGCCAGCAGAGAAGGCCTTGCAGGCCCTGACGGCCCACCACTGCTCCAACATAAATATGTGGAATTGGACGCACCCGTACCATTGCTTAAAAACAAAAACAACATACAGGTGTATGTTAAAGCCTTCCTGGTGTTCATTTGTTACCTCATATTTGTTCCAATGCTCAGGTGGTTGATGAGGTCATTTTGACATCGAGCTACTGCAACTCGATGCGTTTTTTGCGACGGATTCGGTATGCGGCTGCCAGACTCGTTTGTAACCTTCCCAACCCATCTTCCCAAACGCCTCTTCATCTAATACTGACTGTACTGGTCTTCCCTTAACAGATGCTATTTTTAGCCCTTGACCTAGTGACCTGGCATGGGAAACAGCCTAGCAAGTATTTTGATAATGGATGTGGAGAAATACTATGTTGTATGTTAGTTACAATAACCATAAACTCATTCATTCATTCATCTTCTACCGCTTTAACCGATCTTCCCTCGGGTCACGGGGAGTCTGTGCCTTTCTCAGGCATCTATGGGCATTAAGGCAGGATACACCTTGGATGGAATGCCAACCCATCACAGTACACACACACTCACAGACACATTCATACACTAGGGACAATTTTCCAAGGTGCCCATCAACCTATCGTGCATGTTTTTGGACCGGGGGAGGAAACCGGAGAATCCGGAGAAAAAAACCCTGAGGCACGGGGAGAACATGCACAAACTCCACACACACATGGCCGAGACGGGAATCGAACCCGGACCCTGGAGGTGTGAGGCGAATATATTAACCACTAAGCCACCGTGCCCCCGGCTATAAATACAACTTAGCTAAACATACGGGAGACCGTGAGATCAAGATAAATAGCCATGTACAAGACATCGGTGTTGAAGTTCAAGCTTTATTTGGAAAGACTTGCAGTTGAGAAGAATGAAAGATTCAAAGAAAAAAGAAGAACGTTCCTCAATACTTGTCACATGCACTCTCTTTCGTCGCATGTCTCAGCATTGTTTTGAACCCGGGATAAGAGAGCATGGTCAGCACAATCAACCATGTTACAGCGCCCCCCCCCCCCCCCCCCCCCCCCCCGTGCACAGAATAGGACCCCAACAGCTTGGCGATATCAGGGGCATGAACACTCAACCTTTCAATCAATAACAAGTGAAATCTCTGTTTTTAGCTAAAGATGAGGGAGGGAAATGCGAATGGAATGAAATCAAAAAGAAGGAATTTTTTGGATTTAGTTAATTAATCAATTTACCCTGATGTACAATGCATAAAGGGACTACACTTTTCCACACTTTTCATTCATTCATTCATCTTCTACCACTTTATCCGATCTTCCCTCGGGTCACGGGGAGCCGGCGTCTCAGGCGTCTATGGGCATTAAGGCAGGATACACCCTGGATGGAATGCCAACACACATTCATACACTAGGGACAATTTTCCAAGGTGCCAATCAACCTACCGTGCATGTTTTTGGACCGGGAGGAAACCGGAGAACCCGGAGAAAAACCCCCTGAGGCACAGGGAGAACATGCAAACTCCACACACACATGGCCGAGACGGGAATCGAACCTGGACCCTGGCGGTGTGAGGCGAACATGCTAACTACTAAGCCACCGTGCTCCCCCCCCCCCCCCCCCCCCCAGGTCAACAGTTATTGGTTTTTTTAGAAGGTTCTTTACAAACCTTTGGCGAGGAACATTTTAATAACCCTCAAGAGTCTCAGTAGTGGCTCAGGGGGTTCAAGTCACAGTACAGACCAAGGGTTCGAGAACAAGAAAACCTTAACCCTCCCGGAGTGCCATATCAGGGCTGACCAACAACTTCCTAACAAACTGGGATATGTGAAAAGAAAAGAGCTTCAACTTACACGTTAATAATGAAGCAACGTTCAGAACCAAGTGTCCTGGTTTTATTATATGACAATTCCCAGTGCGATAAACTTTATCGGAATATATTTAATACACTGTTACTAAACGCCACGTCACAGGCGACTAAACCGAGCCCATTGTTTCAACACGGCAGGAGCGAGATTCGGTTAACCGGTGTGCCAATTGCTAAATAGATAAGCACGCTGACCTACAATGATAAAACCGGTCATGTTTGCCAATTTACACATAGTCTAATCTCCTTGATGTTCTAATAATATAGAATACACTTTAAGCATATTTATTTCTAAAGTGTCAATCACAATAGTCCCAGCCAATCACAGGCGTCTGTGAGGTCAGGTATGTAAAAGATGGTAGATAACTATTTCTTACACCTAGCAAACTAAATGAATATCGGTGAGGGGATATTATTTCCAGGGGTTGGTTTGAAAGGGGTATTTCTTTATGTACATAAAAAGAAATAAATAAAGGTAAATTAATGCAAATAACTTTTTTTTTTTTTTTTTTTTTACTACAAATAAGATTAATATTAAGCATGTTAATATTAATCATATTTGTATGGAAATGATTCACCTATTAGGATTCACCAAAAAAAAAAAAAAAAAAAAAAAAGCCAGAGATTTTTCTTTTATACAAATATAATCAATATTAATAGAAATATCAATATTAATAAAAGCCATGAATAATATATTAACATAGATAATATCTTAAGTAGAAATTTTTTTTATTCGTTTAATTTTTTTTTCACATGAAATCTAGTTAATTTCTTCATTTTATATTTGTATTTATATATTTCTTTCACATTTACAGGCAGCATGTTGACCATTGACGTAAATACATACCATAACCACTTTCCTCCGTGTTCCAGATGTGTACGGACTGTTTCCAGATGTATCCGTTGGTAGACACGGCCCTGTATCAACCCTGTATATATTAGAGATATATATATAGACACGTATATTATATATATATATATATATACTATAGATATATATATATATATATATATATATATATATATATATAGATATATACATATATACATATATATACATACACACACACACACACACACACACACACACACGCAACCTTCCGATATATATATATATATATCTATATATATATCTATATATTTCATTAAAAGAGTACATATTTATCAGTGTAAATCCACGTAAAAACGAAAAAACATTCTCTTTTTCGTTGTTAATTTTCTTAAAATGTGTAAAAAGACTTTGTACACACAAACAGTACACAAACATCATGTACATATCAGCCACAGTGTTTTTATTTTGATGTTTGTCCAGAAAGCAGGTGCACAACAAACCTCACTGTGTTACACACTATATACAAACCTTGTGAATTTTTAGCTATCCGTTGACTCCTCCCCCTCCCCTCCCCCCCCTCAACCCCTCCCCCCTCCCCCCCTAAGTGGATGCTTAAATCGGCGCGTTTTTTTAGAAAAATACGTTTACAAACAGAGCGGAGCTTCGTGTTGACGCGGCTGCAAATCGGCCTCCTGTTAACATGCGCTTACCGTGAGAGGGGTGGGGGGGGGGGGTGTTGGGGGATGCTTGCTTTGAGTCTTGTATTTGTTCCTGGTGCCACTTGGGTACATGAAGTTGAGCAAAATTAATAATAATAATAATAATAATAATAATAATAATACCAACAACAGCAACAACGACAATATTTTCCTCCTAGGATATTTCACACCTTCAGATAATTGGAAAATCTTTGTATAAAAAAAAAAAGAAGCTTTCAAGTCAACGAGGAACAAAAAGGACAGTTCTCTTCACTGAAAGCGGCCTGGGTGGGGGTGGGGGAGCGGTTTTGGGGGGTTGGAGTTCGTAGGGGTGGATAGGGGGTGATTAGCGGAGATTATATATGGCGAGTGTGCTCTGAGAGGACTGGGACAGAGGTAGACGGGTACAACGGGTGGGTCGGTACAGAGGTTCGGAGAAGAGGGATGGTTTCTCGCGGGGAAGCTCTACAAGACAACTTTATGTGGCGTATCTCTTCGTCCACTGTTTGGCTATTCTGTCGTGTTCCGTTCTGTTGGTCAGGTATTGCGTGGCGATGCTCCCGACCAGAGGGTCAGCTGTGAGGATAGAGACAGAAAACATCACTTGCAAGGTGACTTTCCCAGCTATAAAGTTGCATTTTTATTAAAGATATCTAATATATCTAATTATCAATATCAAATTCCAATCTAATAATTGTATGCAAATATCCTCAAAACAACAATTTTTATGGCAATATAACATTTTTCATGCATTTTAACGCTAAATCTTTCATCATTGGTGAGTAGCTATATATATATTTTTTTTTGCATTAAATGTTTACAGTGTAAGGGGCACGGTGGTTTAGTGGTTAGCACGTTCGCCTCACACCGCCAGGGTCCGGGTTCGATTCCCGTCTCGGCCATGTGTGTGTGGAGTTTGCATGTACTTCCCGTGCCTCTGGGTTCTCTGGTTTCCTCCCCGGTCCAAAAAACATGCACGGTAGGTTGATTGGCACCTTGGAAAAATGTCCCTAGTGTATGAATGTGTGTGTGTGAATGTGTGTGTGTGTGTGTGTCCTGCGATGGGTTGGCATTCCATCCAGGGTGTATCCTGCCTTAAGGCCCATAGACGCCTGAGATAGACACAGACTCCCCGTGACCCGAGGGAAGATCGGATAAAGCGGTAGAAGAAGAATGAATGAATGAATGATTACAGTATATTTTATTAAATTAAATTAGCTGTATGTGGTGGGGGTAACATGGGTATTTTACATTCTAGCCCTGCAGGAGACACAGCGGTACAGTACAGTACAGTACCATATACGCCTTTACCTTTACATTCTATTATTAAGTGTAGAGTTTCAAGGGAAAGTGTTTTTTGGGGCATTGTTTAGGCGTTAAACTATAAAAATAGACATTTTTTCGACCTCGCTCAAAGTTTGCGGGGTCTCTTTCAGGGGATCGACTGTAGCGTGACATTTTTTTTTACACTACTCCTGGTTACCTGGGTTGCAGTCGGTGAGCAGCGAGCAAATGGACAGCAGCACTTTGGAGATGGTGAGGGCGGGACTCCAGTTGTCCTTCAGGATGTCCAGGCAGATCACACCCTGACTGTTAATGTTGCAGTGATAGATGCGTGTCCGAAATGTTACCTTGGAGAGACGGGGAGAGATTTAATTAGCCTTTAATACAGATAAGCGTGAACTAACGCACCAGGTGAGCACTAACGCCGCCGCCGCTTGAAATAAACATATTGAGGCGATTCGGTGCCTTTTTTTTTTCCAAATCAACAGATTTATGGGAGAAACGTCGGCTTCGGGACCGGAATGATTCATCCTGGCGCTTTACTTCAGCATCCGTGACTCACTCGCTTGGGCCAAGTCGGGGGAGAAAGCTATAAATGGAGTTCCAAGGTTTAGGGACCACCATTATGCTTTTTTTGGAGGAAAAAAAGCTCTAAAAGCGCACTGATTCAGATTTTCCACAGGATTATTTTGTGGCATTGACCTGAGAACGGCCTGTGACTGAAACAGGGCCTTCGTACGCGGAATACGTTTACGTTTAATGTCGGTTCACCTGCCGAATGTGGACCAAGCAAAGAGAAACTACAGAAAAAAAATTGTTAATTAAGGACACATTCCCGCATAAATATTGGTTACAATTGAGTTATTTTGTTTAAAAATGGTTTAAATATTATTCGTTTTAATATTATAATTAAGGATAGTCAATATTGTAGGAGCACGGTGGCGTAGTGGTTAGCACGTTCGCCTCACACCGCCAGGATCCGGGTTCGATTCCCGTCTCGGTCATGTGTGTGTGGAGTTTGCATGTTCTCCCCGTGCCTCAGGGGGTTTTTCTCCGGGTTCTCCGGTTTCCTCCCGGTCCAAAACATGCATGATAGGTTGATTGGCACCTTGGAAAATTGTCCCTAGTGTATGAATGTGTGTGTGAATGTGTGTGTGTGCCCTGCGATGGGTTGGCATTCCATCCAGGGTGTATCCTGCCTTAATGCCCATAGACGCCTGAGATAGGCACAGGCTCCCCGTGACCCGAGGGAAGATCGGATAAAAGCGGTAGAAGATGAATGAATGAATGAATATTGTAGGAATAGCTTGACATAAAATATATTTTATTTTAATTAAATAATAATAAAAAATAAACACATTTAGTAGTATTAGAAATTAGTAATAATAATAATTTATTAGAATGCAATAATAATAATAATAATTACTATAATAATCTAAATGTTTATTATTTTATATATTATAAAATAATAGAACAGAAACACTTTATAATAAGCAAAATCCTAATTTTTGTAGATTACAAAATCTAAAAGAAAAATGTACTATCAACAGATGTGCGTGCACTCTTTTTTTTTGCGATAATTCTTTTCTTTCTTTTTTTTAAAGATATATTATTGATAGAACGCAAAAGAAACAATTTGCCTTTCCACATTCAGTCCCACACTCCACTTTTCTAGTAAGATTTTCAGTATGTATATTTATCTCTATAGA
>JACRUU010000018.1:7084509-7109509 GCA_030449085.1 Kryptopterus vitreolus
AGCAAACATCGTCGCCATTTTAGATAGCAACGCAGGAACGCAGCCCGGTAATGGACTGAAATCCTATCCGAGGTATATTCCTGTCTCGGAAGAACAGGGATTCCTAGAATTGACGCTGGATCTCATCCAAACCCGGATAAACTGAGATAGAAATGTTGACAAGTCAGACCTAATTTTAGCATTAATGCTAGGCCAGCTCTTAGCCAGGAGGTCATAAAATCAGATTCCTAGATTACCAGTAATTACCAGTAATTAATGGCTCGGCTAATTAAGAGATCGTAGGAAAGACCAGGGTTTTTGGAATCTCAGGAACTGCATTGGTTGACGCAAGACAAAAGACATTGTCTTCTAAGATCATCTCATGGAAGCTCATTAAAGGATATATACATCACATGGGCCAAGAAAGAAAGAAAGAAAGAAAGAGTGAAAAATGGAGACGGCCTACAGAGAATCGCCCCCCCGGTGGAGGCTATGTTCTGTGACCTCTGGCAAAACGCAAAAGTCAATAGTTGAAACCGCATGCCAGGACTCACCGTTCCCCAGCAACCATCTCCCTCGGACTCCTTTGTGCGGCACGACCGGAGGATTTCACCGTGACTGCGGCGAGCGAAGACGAACCCTGACCCAAAATTGTTTCGGATTTCGGAAATCCCACAGCCCCGAAGGTGTGAAAATGATGCCGACTCAATCTCAATGTAATAGCAAATCCATAACCAGGTGCGATGTGTTGTACGATATCTGCACCGACGTCTTTACAAAAGTGACTGCATGGGGCTTCGTACAGGGTGGAACTCAATGCAGTGACCCGACACCACATTTGTTCCACCACTCGTCTATGGGCATTAAGGCAGGATACACCCTGGATGGAATGCCAACCCATCGCAAGACACACTCACGTTTACACACACATTCATACACTAGGGACAATTTTCCAAGGTGTCAATCAACCTACCGTGCATGTTTTTGGACCGGGGAAGGAAACCGGAGAACCCGGAGAAAAACCCCTGAGAAGGGAAGAACATGCACAAACTCCACACACACATGGCCGAGACGGGAATCGAACCCGGACCCTGGAGGTGTGAGGCGAACGTGCTAACCACTAAGCCACCGTGCAGATTTACAGAATGATAGAATAGACGTTTAAATACGGGAATACTTGTGTTTATTCCTGATCAACAAGTCCCAGGTTGAACTGCATCACATCAGGCAGGTGATTTTAATGTTATGCAAAGTTCATTCATTCATTCATCTTCTACCGCTATATCCGATCTTTCCTCGGGTCACGGGGAGTCTGTGCCTATCGCAGGCGTCTATGGGCATTAAGGCAGGATACACCCTGGATGGAATGCCAACCCATCGCAGGACACACACATTCACACACACATTCACACACTAGGAACAATTTTCCAAGGTGCCAATCAACCTACCGTGCATGTATTTGGACCGGGAGGAAACCGGAGAACCCGGAGAAAAAAACCCTGAAGCACGGGGAGAACATGCAAACTCCACACACATGGCCGGGCGGGAATCGAACCCGGACCCTGGCGGTGTGAGGCGAACGTGCTAACCACTAAGCCACCTTGCCCCCATTATGCAAAGTTTCCCAGTTGAATTCTTATAGGGCAAAAAAACATCTGCTGCAAAAAAAAAAAAAAAAGAATCATATACGAAGCGCACGCGATTACACACTTGCGTCAAACGCTGCCAAGATCAGGACGCCCGGGTCACCAGAGTTTTAGCCTTGATATATCAGGATATCGAATTAGTACATCATATCAGCAGACATTAGCTCATTGACCTGGAGTTACACCATATCAGGAACGGAATGTGTGTTTGCCAAACATCCTCCAACTAATATAACCAGCATACAATGATCGGTATCCGCTTGGGGTTCTAAAAGTGGCAAAACGGCAATAACACAGGGAATTTGATGGCGGGTTCGGCTGTGGATTAAACAAAGGGTTATTATTTTAGGATTATTAGGATCATTAAGAAAGGGGGCACGGTGGCTTAGTGGTTAGCACGTTCGCCTCACACCGCCAGGGTCCGGGTTCGATTCCCGTCTCGGCCATGTGTGTGTGGTTTGCATGTTCTCATGTTCTCCCCGTGCCTGAGGGTTTTTTCCTCCGGGTTCTCCGGTTTCCTCCCCGGTCCAAAAACATGCACGGTAGTTTGATTGGCACCTTGGGAAAATTGTCCCTAGTGTATGAATGTGTGTGTGTGTGTGTGTGTGTGTGCCCTGCGATGGGTTGGCATTCCATCCAGGGTGTATCCTGCCTTAATGCCCATAGACGCCTGAGATCGGCACAGGCTCCCCGTGACCCGAGGGAAGATCGGATATAGCGTTAGAAGATGAATGAATGAATGAATGAGGATAATTAAGAATGAAATTTACGATCTAAAAGACGCAAATAAGTTGTTAGTCGCTGACCATAAACGAACCCCCAAATGTTGGGTCTCATTTGTCGCCGTAATACAGTGAATTGGATTTTACCTAGCGAAAGAAAGAACTACCGCACCATGTAGAAACTAGCAAACGCTAACTTTAAGTAGCGTTCCATGGAAAAGTAAGACGCCATTTACGCCACGGAAACCAGGTAATAACTGTATACGCGATGATTCGTTCTGCACGTTAAGGAAGGAGTCTCTAGTGTCGATCCTTACAAATCAGGTAGGTGGTGGCTTAGTGGGTAAGGTGTTGGCCTCTGGACCAGAAGACCACCAAGCTGCCACTAGTGGGAGCCGTTGAGCAAAGCCCTTAACCCTCAATTGCTGAGTTGTAAGTCGCTCTGGATAAGGGCGTCTACCAAATGTAAATCAGACGGTAAAAGTTTACGGTCAGGGATTTTTTTAGCTTTCTTGCTCGTAGTGTTTGTCGCAGACGTTCCGAAAACAAATCGATCTAAAAAGTACTTCGTTATTTTCCTCTTCCAACCCGATTCACTGAACGAGATGATTAGTATTCCGCATGCGCGATCTAGTACAAGTAGAACAAATGTTATTGCCTGTAACCTCCTCGGCTCGGTCATCGTTGTGGTCTAAACGAGGCCTTATTAATCGGGCAGCTTGGAGCCTTCTTGTTGTTTAGCATTGCGGACGACCTTCCCTATTCATCCCGCACACGCCCCACCCACCTGCTGTCTGGCAAAAAGCAGCCGAGAATCTAAAGCCGATACCGGCATACTCTTTATCGGGTTCTACCCCCCCTTCCGCCGCCCCCCCAGGCTGTTCCAACTCCTCAACAGCTGTCCTAATTTACCAAACCGGATCGAAAGCCGTCCTCTCCACCTGCAGACACGTACAGAGCGATTAACTCGCCAATCACGCTAATACCGCGGTATCCGGGGCTCAATTTCGACCAGCGGCTTCACCGGAAGCCCGGTGTCGTGTAAAGCGCCAAACTTTCTCCAAGTTCAAACGGATTCTCTCGGCCGCTTTAATTACACCCCTCGAAAAAAAAACCCGGAAACCCAAGCACAATGAAACGAGGATAATTCATGCATGAGCTGAGGGCAAGGTCAGACAAACCATCAGCACGGAAAGCTAATTAGCCAGAGACATGTGTTGCTGAGAGGCTGAGCCTGCAAAATGCGCAGTAATTGACCGAAGCAAAGTCCTTCGCCGCGTTCCAACGTTCACCCCCCCCACCCCTTCCCTCCCTCTCGCTCAATCACCGCTTCGTCTCCAGGGAATCCCTGTCGCCCATTAGAAAAGCTGTTCCGACACTTGATTAGCCGAGCTCGGGCGCTGGTTAGATGTGCCCTTGGAACGGCAAGAGGGATGGGAGTCGACAGGGGCAGCAGAGCTCAGGTGCACGACTTGCCCACAAGGCACTGGGATCTGACAGCGGATGATGGATTCGGAGAAAAGTGTGGCTTTTCGATTCAGCCTGGAACTCCATCGTTCGCCCCCGACAGCTGACGGAACTATAATTACATTATTCATGTGAACACGCCGGCTTATTAACATAACTAGCAGCTTAGCACGCGGCTACCGAGCACCGGCGACATTATTTATTTATCATTTCGGTGTTCGCTCGGGCAGCGCTATAATGCACCGTGTACTATTAATACCAGCCCGTGTTCCCGACTTCTTCGGCTCGGGTTACGGAGTTTCACAATGTACTCGGGCTTATCCGCGTGGGGATTTTTTACACCCCCCCACCCCCACACCAGGGTGTGAACGTGTGGAGTCCTGAGATGGACTACGGTGTTTTCCTGCCAAACACAGACTCAGTGAAAGAAAAGGTCATCTAGAGAAAATGATCCTGATGAAGTTGGGATACAGCATATGTATCATATAAACGTTATCATATAAACATTTATATGTGTCATATAAACGGAATCTACGAGTTTCTTGTAGACAAAATTCGATTTTGGATACGGTGGGGGAAAAATATATCCGCTTTGTTTACGCTGTTTTGGGTCCATGCTTTTGTTTTTAAAAATGGCGGTGCAAAGTAACAGGTTACGATGCTACACCGGATTTGCCAAGCTGAAAAAAATACCGCTCGGTGTCGGTATGACGCGTAGTTACTTTATTCGGAGAGATGCGCGTCAGGTCACGGCGTAGGCTACGGCTTAGGGTAGGCGTCGATGCGCAGGATACGCCGTAGCCCAAGTAAAAAGCAGCCTATTTCGAAATGACATCGAATATGTGTGGATCGACAACGTGATAATTATATCCCCCGATTAATCGTGCATCCCTGGCTACAGGTGGGCAAAAACCAGGTACCGAGTGCACTGATCTTTTTTATTACAGTCCAAACAAACGTTTAGTCGCTCAGATATCTTGGTAAATGGCCCCTTGAAACCTGGAGTGCTTCAGCCAACACCATGATAGGCGTCTAATTCACAGCCACGTCACGTCAGGGAACATTTGCAGGAAAGACGATAACAGTAAAAGGTGCCGTTAACCTTTATCATCTCTTTTTTTGTCTGTTTGGGGACTGTAAAAGAGGATCTGATCTTAAATAATCTGAGCGAGATATGCGAAACCGTTTTTTTCGGGCGCTGTATTCGTTCCATTAAGATCTCCCGTTACAGCAGCAGGGCCCGCGGTGATTATCAAAACGGGAAGTTAATGAAGCAATCTTTTCTTCCTCTGACCGTGAACAACCCCGCCACCAATTATATCCGCAGCGCAAAGAGGAGGCGGAGGGATGGGGTCGGTGGTGGGGGAGGAGGCGGAGGGATGGGGTCGGCGGTGGGGGTGGTGGTGGAGGGGGGTTGGTTTTGATGACTACTCCTGAGTACTCCGAGCTCCTCCGGTCCTTGTCTGCCCTGAATCTTTATGCACTATAAAGCTCATCTGTACCACAAATGTCACAGTTAGATGTGAGCAATAAGTGCTGAATTGAGTGCTTAAGAGGGGAAATATTTGCTCCATCCAAAGCCAAGAGCCTATCCTATTACTGTCACCGCTCTCAAGGAATAAGCTCGTTGAATTTTCAGATGAAAAATATGCGGTCAACCCCACCCCTCCCACCCCTTTATTGAAGGTTCAGGAGGGGGGGGGGGGGGGGGGGGGGGAGATAAATCTATTTAGCAAAGCAGCAAGATAAAACCTCTTTTGGTGTTTGGATTATTTTTGTAATCTGTTTTGCATGCATGTCAGTGCACTTGGGGAAGGGTGGGGTAGGTGGTGGGGGGGTGGGGGAGTGAGGGGGTTTTTAGGGAGGGTTTTGGTATGGGCGGTGGGGGTATTCTGTTAAGGGGAAAGTCTGATTCGGTTGAATTCGCCTGCAGCGCTGAGAACCGTTAGCCGAACTCTTGCTCTGGGACACGTATGCATAATGCATCGGCGGTCGTTAGTTTAATAACCGGGCTTTGTGTACGGTGCACAAAAAACGCGAGGAATGGCGTACGGGCCGATTCGCCTCGACATTCGTGCGCCGAGAACTGCGGGCGGGATTAATCGGAGATCCGCGCGCTGATGCACAGACGGACGCAAATGTAAACCTGCAAGCGATGCGTATTGATCAACTGCACCTCGGAGGAAGGCAGGAAAAAAACAAGTGTATTCAGGATCCATTTGTTTGCTTTTACCACGGAAAAACACAAACACAAACACTGGAGCGCTCACGATTTATAGCATTTTATACAACCGCAAAGCATTTCTGCTCAAAATGTACCTTAAATGAAGGTTTTTTTTTTTTTTAGTTTTTAATAATTAAAATGGATGCAAATGTATGTCGATTATTAGTGAAACCAAATTCAACATGACAAGATAATATTGTAAATGTTTCAAAAAGCAATGAAGGTGTTTCAAATGACATAAATAAAATAAAAATTAAAAAACAAGAAACTTTTGCCATGTTTCAATACATCATGGCGGACATTGGTGCTCGTTTTGAGATGTGATAAAAATAACTTTTTATTATTTGTTTTTATATTAGAATTAAAATAAGACGCAACAAATACATGTTTATTTATTTATGTATGTTTGTATTTATTTATTTATTATTTTTAATTAAAAAAATGCCCAAACTGGAACGATCGCTGCATTAATCGCTGCGTTTAATAAATTTGGAGTTTAAATGAATTATTTGTTCGAATATGAGAATGGAGCATGTGGGTATTTTGTGTTTTGCCACAAACATAAAACGACGCAAATTTGAAAGTAAACAAATCTAAATGTCATGTTTTCCAATGTGTGAAAAGATGGAGTGTCTTATGCTGATTGTAAATGCATTAACAATCCCAAATTTTACATTTAAATCTTTACTTTTAAACTTTAATTTTAAACTTAATAATTAAAAAGTCGGCAAAAAGCTATTTTTATAAGCAATAATAATTTATATGGATTTTTATTTACTTATAGTAGGATGAATTCTCTCTACCATCATTAAACAATGAAAAAAAGCCTTTAAACACCATGCTGCATTGAATACATTTAGTAAAATCTTTATATATATATATATATATATATATATATATATATATATATATATATATATATATATATATATATATATATATAAGCAATATTAATTCATATGATTTTATTTTTCCTGGATGACGACAACTAATAACACCTACAGCATTATAATTGGATGAATTGTCTCTACACAATGCATCTCTATAGTGAGGAAGCACCGAAGGAAACCCCTATAATTAATGGATTTGGAATGAGACGCAAAATGAGGCAATCGATGTTAATGTTAATTCAACGTGAGCTTTAAACACTTATTTATGGAGACGCCGTCATTATAGCGTCATGTTTCAGGATCATAATGATAATAACGATGTGTTGCGACATTTTTCGTTCGAAAAAACTGATTCCGCAAAATCCTTTTCACGTCTACTTGTGTTTATCGAGCTAATAGATTTTCTCCGCAGCACCTTGGCTCCAGAGAAGGCCTGTGAAATACTGAACCTGAACGATCCGCCCCCACCCCGCCTGCACTTCTCCTCCCTCTTATGAATATGGATACGCTCCCTGCTGCAGTTAATAGCCAGGATGTGAAAAATGGATTAAATTCAGGGCCTCCGGCTGATTCCCGCAGGACGCTGGTGCTAATCAACGACGTGAAGCCTCACAGGAGGGTGGGGGAGGGGGGTAAGAAAAAAAAAAAAAAAAAAAAAAAGAGAGTGGGGGTGCCATTTCTATCAGACGAGCCAAGCGAGGCAGACTGCAACGGCACAAACGATCGCGAACAGTGGAAAAAGGAGACGTGCAAAAGCACTAATAGCCGATTCGATAGTCTGAATTTTTGCCATGTAATGTGTTATTTCTTGTCTTAAACACTAACTGGGTTGCAAAGCAGCTTAGCACTGACAATATAATGTAATGTAATGTAATGTAATAAAGGGCTCGAGATCCCCCCCTCCACAGTCGATCCGAGAAAGCGCCCCTTGTCTCCTCGCAGAAATCCTTTTAATGATGGTACAGAGCATACACACACACACACACACACAGGGCCTGCAGTAACATATCATTACCGCAGCTACATCAGATGTGAGCGCTACATCGATTTCGAAACACTCAAATATAATGAGGCATTGAGAGCGCTTTTAAAATAAAAAAAAAAAAAAAAAAAAAAACACCACATTTGTCAGCTTCCTACGTGTAGACAAAGATTTGGGGAACGGCTTAAAAAACAAAGAAAAAAAAGTCCGTTGTTCAGCCATATCTCTCTCTCTACGTGTCGGTCTCTCTTCCCCCCCTCTCTCTCTCAGCCTGTTTCCACCCATCTGTGTCCGTCTCTATGATCTCAAGATGGCGAGGGATAAAAAGAGACACGTACGAGAAGACACACGGGGCGGGAAAAGGAGAGATTCAAAAGAAGAAGACGACACTGCGGAGAGAGACTGCATAGATTACAGGCCTTATTGTAGAAATATTCGCCATTGAGAATTTTAATTTGGTGTTAAATTGGCCAAGAACATAATACGGCACACAAAGCATTCGAAAAGTTTCCTGTTGCTATGACGACCAATTTCTTGGGTCAGCTGAAATCCTAAAATCCGTTTTAAGGTTACGCCACACCCACATTACACAAAGTTTTTGTTTTACAGAGGAAAATCATTATGAAGCAGTGGCACATCCCGACATTAAACCTGCGATGAACGAGAGTGCCTCGATATTTAGGTCCAATCCGATCAGAATTTAAAAAAAAAATCTTGAATTAACAGGTGAAAAAACTAAAAAAACCTTCAAAAACCCTGCAAAAACCAAAATGTATAGGTTTTTAAATAGGTTTAAAACTATCTTGTAAAAACTAAGTGATAAAATCCTTGAGGTAAAATCTATGTTGTAAAAACTAAGGGTAAAAATATGAGGTACAAATCTGTGAGGTAAAAACTGTCTTGTAAAGCTATGATTAAAACTAGAAGGTAAAAGCTATAGGTTAAAGGTAGGGTGCTAAAACCATGTCGTAAAAATCAAGGTTAAAACAATGAGGTAAAATAGGAGGTAAAAAACTTTGAGGTAAAAGCTATGCGGTCAAATTCATGAGGTAAATCTAAGGTAAAAATATAAGGTAAAAAGCTATGAGGTATAAATCTGAGGTAAAAAGCTATGAGGTAAAACTCTGAGGTAAAAGCTCTGAAGTAACAAATCTGAGGTAAAATTTATAAGGAATAAATCTGAGGTAAAAGTTATGAGGCAAAACTCTGAGGTAAAAAGCTATGCGGTATAAATCGGACGTCAAAAGCTTTGAGGTAAAAATCTGAGCTAAAAGCTATAAGGTAAAAGCTATGAGCTAAAAGTTATGAAGTAAAAATCTGAGGTAAAAAGCTTTGAAGTAAAAAGCTTTGAGGTAAAAATCTGAGGTAAAAGCTATGAGATAAAATCTGTGAGGCAAAATTCAGAGATAAAATATGAGGTAAAAATCTAAGGTAAAAAGCTATGAGGTATAAATCGGAGGTAAAAAGCTTTGAGGTAAAAATCTGAGCTAAAAAGCTATAAGGTAAAAGTTATCAAGTAAAAAGCTTTGAAGTAAAAGCTATGAGATAAAAAGTTTGAAGTAAAAACCTTTGATGTAAAAAACTGAGGTAAAATTTAGGAGGTAAAAATCCGAGGTAAAATGTATGAGGTATAAATCTGAGGTAAAAGCTATGAGATAAAATCTATGAGGCAAAATTCTGAGATAAAATCTGAGGTAAAAAGCTATAAGGTAAAAGCTATGAGGTAAAAATTATGAAGTAAAAAGCTTTGAAGTAAAAGCTATGAGATAAAAAGTTTGAAGTAAAAAAGCTTTGAGGTAAAAATCCGAGGTAAAATTTATGAGGTAAAAATTTGAGGTAAAGCTATGAGGTAAAAGCTTTGAAGTAAAAAATCTGAGGTAAAAGCTATGAGGCAAATCTCTGAGATAAAATCTGAGGTAAAAATCTGAGGTAAAAGCTATGAAGTAAAACTCTGAGGTAAAATATATGAGGTAATAATCTGAGGTAAAAAGCTACGTAGTGTAAGATTTTGGAAAACGTCCCCTTCACTTCAGCGCCTGATATCTTTCTGAAACGCAGCGATTCCTCTCCCCGAGCGATAAACAAAGATGGTGTCAGTGTACGTTACTCGCTTTTATCAAAGTCTGATCATCATGCAGAGGCTCATGGGAGCTGGAGTGGTAGTGGGACAGGCTGTCTGTCAAGCGCTCATTCATCTGTACAACAAGCTAATAAGGAGATAATAACCAACCACAGTCTTCCTCTATCTCTCTATCTCTCTGTCTGTCTTTCTTTCTCTCTTCGTCTTTCCTGCATCTTAAAAAAAAGACGAATAGGTTATCCCTCTCTCTTTTTCCCTATCATTATTACTTTCTCTGTCTCTCTAACTCATATCTCTTCAGATAGTGTATCTCTTTGTACATCTCTTTCTCTTTTTATCTGTCTTCCAGTGTAGCTTTCCATCTATCCGTCTCTCTATCTTTCCTTTTTTCCATCTCAACTTGTATCCCCCCCCCTCTCTCTCTATGAACCGCTCTATCTTCTAATGGATCATTTTGTCTCTCTCTCCCTTCCTGACATGCTTTTAAATCTCAATCTATCTCTTTTTATCAGTCCGTCTATATTTCTACCCATCTCTTTTCTTCTGTGCCAATCTGAACTTTCATTCAATCTAGCGTTTTCCATCATTTCTCTCTCTCTCTCTCTCTACCCATCTCTCTTTTCCCTCTCGTTATATCTTAATTTCTTATCTCACACTTTTCCCATCTCAATCTGTGTCTTTCTTTCTTTCTTTCTCCATTCTTATCAGAGATGATGACATCAGTCGTTCTCTCAGTGTCTGGTCATAAAGAACAAAAATTGCGGTTCCTCATTAGGTTCTATTGAAATCTTGCCCCCTCCCTCACCATTTAACTCGCTTACTCTTTCAATCTTCTCTCTAATCCAGATAACAGATATTCTAACTTCGCAACAGGAGTAAAGAGGCTGCGGTCTCGCGCTCTTCCGCAGCATCGGCATGTCGAGTAAGCGGCGCGTAAAGCACGTACCTGCAGTTAGGCGGGGGGTCCAGAGTGATCTCGGCGAGCTCCTTCTGAATTCTGCAAGCCAGCAAGACAAGACACATTAGAGGCAGGCATTCAATCGTATCTGCGCACGCAGTAATAGGTTTAGATGTACAATTCAATCTAGCTTTAATACATTCAGCGCGTTTAACTAGCGTATAGATTTACACAGAGCCGAACGCGCTTCGTCTTCGTCCCGTACGCGCACATCTAAAGGAAAACGAGTGGACTGGGAGGCCAAAATTCAGGCTGGAGAGACCGAGAGCTTCTTTCTTCGGCTTTGTTTAGCAAAAACTTGGATTAGAAATGAAGGAGCCAATGACAGGATTGAACAAATAGTGCAAAGAATGTTGGGATGTCACATGGAGGCGTCATTTGTTCGTGATACTGGGGCATAATGGTGGGGTCTGACATTGCAAAATAACTGGGATGTGACATTGAGGCATAATAATCTTTAATTCTGGTACCGAGTCATTTTTATGCGTCGTGTTGAACAACATCGTTATGTCATATTTAGATTTGTGGCTATAACTGGTATAAAATCAGTCACACCGTTATGAGAATGAACCAATGGCTACTCATAACAGCTTATAACAAGGACCGTTTGATTGCCTCCAAATACTTTCCTGTATTCCGAAAATAAACGACTTGCAATGATGTATATTCGTATGTTTGTCACGTTCTAATGTAGGGCACGGCGTTTATTTTTAGCTGCATGACGAGTCGTAATCGGTGCTCTGTTTACTGGATTGCAATGAGAGCTTCATTACCTAGCGAGGTCTCACACCCTGCATTTAGCATAATGATCGCAGGGCTTCACAGCCACTAAATCATTGTTCACGACATCCAGGGAGGGTGAGGGGGGGGGGGGGGGGGGTGCTTGGTAGCTCAGCAGGTTGCTGAGAATCAGAGTAATGAGTCATAAGAGCGTGGAGGCATTGGGGGGGGGGCTTTCAACAAATCGCACATAGGAAAAGAAGGGTTTTATTTCAATATATAGTGTAGAGCAGGGGTCACCAACGTGGTGCCCGTGGGCACCAGGTAGCCCCCAAGGAGCACATGAGTAGCTCTCAGGCTTGCTATAAAAAGTGCACAACTCATCAGTGAGATGCGTCTATAATGTAAAATGTAGTTAATTCGTTGTTGATAGTCACTGTCAAGTGTATTTACATAGATAAATGAGTATCATTAATAATAATAATAATAATAATAATATATAACTAAAGGTAAATTTGTTATTTCAGAGGAGTATTTCAAACTGGTAGCCCTTTATATGACTCGGTGTCCATGTAGTAGCTCTCAGTTACAAAAAGGTTGGTGATCCCTGGTGTAGAGGGTCGACTGATTTTATCGACCAGCAAAATTATCGATTTTATTGCCAGCAAATTTCCGCGACACGCGATTGTCGTACGAAGTCAATTATCTCGTAAAAACTCGGTGACCCGAACATGTTCCATGAGTCAGCACCGAGAAGAGTGTAAGAACAGTCAAACTGAAGAGCCAGTCCAACTGGCTACTCAAAGCGGCCTTTAAGGCACCGAGCGTACAAACTCTAAATACTACTGCACGAAAACGACTCCCCCTTAGCATACAGCCGTATAGTAACAAGCTGTCAGTCACTGGAAGCAAAATCATGCCGAACATGAAAACCGGATGACACGCTACGATAAGAATGTGAACACTCGCCTCTTGGCGCTGGTGGACAGCTTGGCTGCCGTTTTACTGGAGATCTTGGTCTCTTTCTTCTTAGGCTGGGCCGGCTCGCGCTCCTGCTCCGGGGGAGCCGTCTCTCTCTGCTCGAGATCCGAGCTCCCGCCGCTCGTGCTGGGGCTGTCGTCTGCTCTCTGCACCTCGCCGGACATCCTGGCCCTGAAACGGAGCGTCGAACTGTTAACGCGCCAATGTACCCAAGTCCCAATGTACACTTAAGGTCATTATAGGAATTAATGAATATATATATATAGGTATTATTTATATATATATATATATATAAAATTTGTATATAGGTATTTTTATATATATATATATATATATATATATATAATATATATATATATATATATATATATATACACTCAAACACACATCAAGGTTTAAGGGCCTTGCTTAGAGGCCCCGGATTTGCACTCATGTCCAACCCATAGCTACCACCAGGTAAATATAATGATATATAAATGTAAATATAAGTATAATTATATATAATCATGGTGGGATCTGTGGTTTTATCATTCAAAAATAATAGAATAAAATTTAAATAAGATGTTTGAGGTTAATTTTGCCTAAAAAAAAATTTTCAAAACTTTTTCAATAAAGTCCAAAGAATAAAACAAAGCTCCTCTGAGCAGTGTTACAATCAATCAGAATATGCTTTATGGTTTAAATATATATAAACATACGGTTATTTATATGGTATATTTATATTTTATATTTCTTTCTGATTTGTCAGAGAGTAAAGGATGACCCAATGAGACGACGCGGATATTCTTATCCGTTTAATAACGGGGAATATCGACGCCACGAAAGCCGTTTCTTAAAGCTCACACGGAAACAACAACAACAACAAAACACACATTTCTCCACCAGCTTCTCTTCATTTCGGTCAGGAAGCTGACAAAAACATCAGGTCACGCTGTGGTGAAACCACACAGCGCTTCTAAATAAAGAGTCGGAAAAAGGTGAAGTAACATCGTTATCTCTGACTGTTACAAACCGCTGGAGACACTTTTCCTAAACGAACACGTAGTCATAGAAAACGTGATAGTGTCAACAATAACGAGCAAAACACACGCTGGCAAATCTTGTCGCGAAAACATTATTTCTCGCTTGTTTGTATTATATTGCTTATTATTTAATCGCTCCTCCTCTCGTGGGGTGTATATATATATATATATATATATATATATATATATATATATATATATATATATATATATATATATATATAGTCAACGAGTAAAGGATGACCCAATGAGACGACGCGGATATTCTTATCCGTTTAATAACGGGGAATATCGACGCCACGAAAGCCGTTTCTTAAATCTCATGCAGAAACAATATATATATACATATATATATGTGTGTGTGGTGTGTGTGTGTATATATATATATATATAGATATATACATATATATATATATATATATATATATATTATATATATATATATATATAACAATATAATGAATATATATAATATACTATATAATATAATAGACCCCTATATATATATATATATATATATATATATTTTTTTTTTTATATGTGTCTCTGGACCAGAAGATTGCACGTTCAAATCCGACAACCCAGCTGCTACTATTGGGCCCTTGAGCAAGGCCCTTAACCCTCAACTGCCCAGTTGTAAGTAGCTCTAGATATGGGCGTTATTACGAGTCTCCTTCCATAAAGGCTATAAAGAATCGTTTCCTCACAGAAAACATCGCTTTTTTTCCCTCGCTCTTTGTGGATACAAATCCACGCTTTGGTTATTACCATCGGGAATAAAGAACTCCACAACGCCGACGCCTCCTCCACTGTCACGCACGTGAGAGTGAAGCACCATTCATCTTCCCGCTGCTCCCTTTCGACTCGCCACCCCCCCCCCCCCACCAACGAACAATCGGATTGAACGCAATTTTGTCTATTAATAGACGATCCGGTAGATAACGGACGCCCGTGACATTTAACGGCGAGCGCTGCCCGGACGATCGGGGTGATTTATTTCCTCTCCGGTGCCCCGGGCTCGCCGGATTCTTTACACGCCGACTCATTAATGCAAATCCCGCCGTGCTTTCTGCATAAGAGATCATGTTGTGACTACGAGGAAAAGCTTTTTCCATCTGTTATTTATGGAACGGCCGTGACCTGGCCATGATCGGATCGCTTTAACGGACAGAAAAAGACAGAGATAATGAGGGGAGGGGGGAAGAAGATAAAAGTTTTTTTTGGGGGTGGGGGGTTCACTTGCAGTTATAGGGAGGCGGGTTCATTCCACTCGAACGGCCAAAACGCCGCGAAAACGAAACTCTCCAGCTTCGTATCCCTTTCAATCTTCGTTAAATCACCTCAGGAGCTTTCCTTGAGGCGGTCCAATTACGCGGGTGTGTTTAGTTGCGTAGCCCGTTACAGCCGAGGCACGGAATTTATTTGCAATTACAGCACGTCCCGGAGTGGGGTTCCGTCCCAAAACCCTCTTACACAAGTGTCCTCGCTAAAAAACTTCAGGCATCAAGAGTGTCCTCTGGAAAACTACCCAAGAGAGGATTAAGTGTGATGTAGAGGTCATGACTGGAATATATAAGCACAGAGAGAGAGAGAGAGGAGAGAGAGGAGAGAGAGAGAGAGAGAGAGAGAGAGAGAGAGAGAGAGAGAGAGAGAGAGAGAGAGAGACGAAAAGCCAGAGATAGACAAACAAACTGATACAGCAACTTTAATAAATAAACAGAGAGGAAGACGACAACAGAGCAGACAGATGGATAGAGAGATGGACAAGAAGATAAAGACAGACAGACGGGATCGGACAGACAGACATGCTTATAAACTGATAAGTGACTGAAAAGAAGGGTGGATTTAAGGAAGGAAACTTGGAAAGAGGAACAGACAGAGAGAGAAAGAGAGAGAGAGACAGACACAAATATAGGAACAGACAGATACACAAACAGATGGGTGGATGGACTGAAAGGGGTAGAAGACAGACAGATAAACAGATGGAGGCAGACAGATAGACAGACAGCAACCAGGCAGATAGACAGACAGACAGATGCACAGAGAGGCAGACATATAGTTAGATAGACAGAAAAACAGACAGGGGCATAGACAAAAAGATGTACAGAAAGACAAACAGGGACAGACAGACAGACAGACATGCAGATAGATAGGTAGATAGATAGATAGCTATAGAGACAGAGGCGCAGACAGTTAGATAGACAGAAAGACAGACCTGGACATAGAGACAGATGCACAGACAGACAGACAGACATGCAGCATAGATAGGTAGATAGACAGACAGAGGTAGATAGACAGACAGAGGCGCAGACAGATAGATAGACAGAAAGACAGACAGGGACATAGACAGAGAGAGACAGATGCACAGACAGACAGACATACAGATAGATAGATAGACAGACAGATGCACAGACAGACAGACATGCAGATAGATAGATAGATAGATAGATAGATAGATAGATAGATAGATAGATAGATAGATAGATAGATAGATAGAGACATCTGCACTGACAGACAGACATGCAGATAGATAGGTAGATAGGTAGATTGATAGATCGATAGATAGACAGACAGAGGCGCAGACAGATAGTTAGATAGACAGAAAGACAGACAGGGACATAGACAGAGAGAGACAGATGCAAAGACAGACAGACATGCAGATAGATAGATAGATAGACAGACAGACATGCAGATAGATAGATAGATAGATAGATAGATAGATAGATAGATAGATAGAGACAGACAGACATGCAGATAGATAGACAGATAAACAGGGACATAGACAGACAGACATACAGAGATAGATAGATAGATAGATTATTGGGAATACTGATGAAAGCAGACTAACGGCATTCGAAGCTGATCTTATTGTTCCCGTTTTGTGCGCCACATTTGTTTGTTTTCCTGCTCGTCCGCAGCTCAACATCACCACATTAACACATGCAAAAAAAAGGGTTACAGCGCGATCTTTAACACAGTGGGGTCACAAAACACCGAACACCGGTGGCCCGGGAAACACCGGCGCCGTCTCCGGCGTGGAAAAAACGGGAATACGGTTTTCTACCATACCGGGAGGGGAAGGAGGGAGGTGTGATGGCTGTCAGAGAGAGAGAGAGAGAGAGAGAGAGAGAGAGAGAAATGGGAGGGGAGAGGAGGGGGGGTTGGGTTTGGGGGGGGGGGGTATTTTGTGTAATTAGGATCTCATGCAAAAAAAGATCCCTTCCAGTGTTGCCAGATTGGGCGGAATCACCTCAGGATGTGGAGGTTTTAATCGTTTGTACGCCATGTGACTAACAGTTGAGTAAACACTCGTATGTGATGATCCCAGAAGAACCTCAACCTGAAACCTCGAGTAGGTGGTGATCCGAATGCCGCTGTTCCAACGAGACAGTTTGACAGCTTTTGGATCAGTTTTTTTGTGTGAACAGTAGAAAGAGCGAGTGTAAGGGCGACGTACAAACAACGCGGGTCTCTGGCCAGCAGGTTGCGTTGGGCAGGTGCGCTGTGAATACTAGATGCAATAATGGTTGGTATATTAAAATACAAAACAAACAATAAGGATTTAATGAACGTTTACTAACGCGAACGAAAATAAGTGGGTTTACACGTGGCTTAAAAGCCCCTGAGAAATGCTGTTGAAAACAATTTGCGGGGTATTTTTGTTTTTTTGCAGTAACCAATAGCGATTCGATTACAGCCAATTAAGCAGAATTGGACAGTTAGTACCATAATACATGCAGGACATATTTTAAGAAACTCCGCCCCCCCCCTTTTTTTTTAGATAGTACAGAAATAGGATAGAAGGGGGCACGGTGGCTTAGTGGTTAGCACATTCGCCTCACACCGCCAGGGTCCGGGTTCGATTCCCGTCTCGGCCATGTGTGTGTGGAGTTTGTGCATGTTCTCCCCGTGCCTCTGGGGGTTTTTCTCCGGGTTCTCCGGTTTCCTCCCCGGTCCAAAAACATGCACGGTAGGTTGATTGGCACCTTGGAAAATTGTCCCTAGTGTATGAATGTGTGTATGAATGCGTGTATGCGATGGGTTGGCATTCCATCCAGGGTGTATCATGCTTTAATGCCCATAGACGCCTGAGAGAGGCACAGGCTCCCCATGATCCGAGGGAAGATCGGATATAGCGGTAGAAGATGAACGGATGAATGAATAAAATAGGATAGAAATTCCGATGGGATGCATGTAGATGTGGAATCGCTTCCATTTTTAGGACCTGGTCTGAAGCACATTAGGTGGCTTAAGAACTTTTAAAGCTAACCATTTCAAATGCTTTCAATTTTAACATTACAAAACTAAAAGTTAGAAATTTGATTTTGGCTTGAACAAATACAATCTGGCAACCCGGGGACGATCATAAATGATCACTCTACGCCAAAAAAAACACAAAACACCAACAACCCCATAAACAACAGCGCCCGGGTTGCCAGATTTGGGGGGAAATACACTCGGTGGAGTGTTTTACTTGCATTCTTTTGAGGTGATAACGGTGATTTCTAGTGAGATAAACTCGGATTAGTTATTATTATTATGCGGGTAAACATATATTTAAAAAAAAAACAGACCAACAACCCACGGAATGACCAAAGTAGCCAGCATAAACACAAAGGGACAAGGGTTGCCAGATTGTCCGGATCGTTTCCAGTCCAATGATATTTTTTCCTCTCCAAATCTTACCATCATAACATTATCATTGTGCAACCACAATGAAAAATACCTGAAGGTGGGTGTGGCCATCCAGAGTTACCTCCTCTCACCCTTTTTTGTTTATTTGTTTGTTTGTTTGTTTTTAACCATACCAATCAATCGCTATTATAACGCATGGCCTTATTAAGCTTTTCATTTGAACTTGCATGCACAATTATAAATTGATTTGATTTAAAATAATAAATAACAAAACACACAAACGCGTTTAATGTTTCTTGTGTGTTTCCTCCCGCATGCGTTTTCTATACAAGCCCTAATTCGCACACTAAAGAAGGAATCCCTTGCAATCTGGCAACCCCCTCGAGGACAGCCAGGCTCGTCCCGACCCACACACACACACACACACGCACACGCATGCCCTCGTTTAGAGACAAAAACACTTAGGTGAGACGTTTATGTTGCACTTTTCCACGCGGGCACACTCACAAAGCGTCTTTTTTTTTTACCTGTCGAGCCTCCGTCGACGTTCAAATCCGATGCGGTTTCGAGGTTTGACGGTAAAAAAAAAAACAACAACAAAAAACAAACAAAAAATAAAATTAAATAGCACGTGTTCTCGCCGTTCGTCCACTCGCCCGTCGTTTGACTGGAAGCCTGGACAGAAGAGGAAGGGGGGAGAGAGAGAGAAAAAAAAGAGAGAGAGAGAGCGGCGATAACAGAAAGCGAAGCTACCCCAGACCGCCTCCACGCGCGCTCCCGACTCAAGAGCGCGCGGCGCGTTCACGTGACGCTCTAGGTTTTTGCGCCTGGCTGCCCGCGTGCGCGTGCTCGTGCGCGTCCGGACGCCTCGTTCGCGTGTGGGTTTGGATCAATAACAATAACAACCTGCCTGGCGTTCACACTTGGAAAAATTCGGTCGAACACGCTTTCCATCGAAGCACGTGTACATCGGTGTGAAACGATTCGAATCGATCCGAATCTTTTTTGCCATCATCATTATGACGTCACGCCCGCATCACAGAGGCTCAGTGAACCCCATGAAAACAATTCAACGTCATCAGCTGCCAACTCGTGTGTGTGTGTGTGTGGGTGGGAGAACCTCTCCAAATATGGATGCATGTCAAAAAAAAAGCACATACCATAACTTGTGTCCACAAACTTTTGGACAACATGTGGCCAAATCGAATTCTTCCAGTTGTTGCGGAATGACTATTAAATTAGTTACGATTAAATGAAACCATGAATGTATTTAAGCTTGTGCAGTTTTACTACATAGGCGCTTTGTGAGCTCTGACCGTCCGATCAAAGGACCTGACGTGATTGGACGCCTCCTAGATGGCTTGAAATCCGATTGGTTAAAGCAGCAGCAGCTCCAGGCAGCGTGCATTTTTATTTCACCGAAAGCCTCATATGATTGGACGGACACTAACATAAACAGAGAGTAGATTATTGGGAAGAATTGAACCCGTATTCATAAAGAAAAGTCTTGTAAGTCTTGCAGAGAACATCTAGTGAACACATGCAGCTGTTAATGCACATCTGGAGAATCAAAAGGCACTGGATGATTCCTAAAGAAAGAAAGAAAGAAAAACTGTTTAATTGCACATCATCCACCATTTGTGTGTGTGTGCGTGTGTGTGTGTGTATTTCAGCCCAGATGGAAGAACAGATTTTTTTTTTATTCATCACTAAAATTTGTCACTTTTGGCACAGATGGAATGTCACATTTTGTGCGTTTGATTCAAACCCTAATGTGTCTAATTAAAAATAAGGTGAAAGACAGACGTCCTCACAGCGTTGCTCTTTTTTTTTTTTTTCTCCAGCTGATATATCCAGCCTATATTTATCCTATCGGTTTGACACGTTTCCGTGGGAGCCATGGGACACCGACACCAGACAAAAGTGTATGGGGGGGGGGGGGGGGGGGGTGTTGTGAAAAAATGCAATAGTCGGGGCAAAAAGGAAGGAAACGGAAAAAACGTGCGTAACGACGAATGACAATTTGTATTTCATGTGTATTTTTCCCCCCTTCGTGAACATCTTACACAGCATACCTATAGAATCTCCTTTCTCTTGTTTTCTCCCTGAAAAAAAGGGCTCTCGTTTCATATAAGACGCCCTCAGAGGCCAAAAAACACGGCCAGGTTGTAATTTCCTAACGCAGAGCTTTCCCCGGGGGGCATCATGAACTTTACACGCTATCTTTATTGGTTCTAGAGCCCGAGGACGTGAGAACCTCCTATTCTTTATTCTTGCTCTAACCGGGAGAGTGAATTATTACACGCTGTAAATCATCCTGGCGTTAAAGATACAGTGTTTTAGTGTTCTTTTATAAACGACTCCCATCACAGTAACTTGCGTACACAGATCAACCTAGTTTCATAAAAATGCTTCATAAAGTTTACCGTATTCGCCTGACATTTATGGAAGGAGTCTCCAGTGCCAGTGTTTCCCAAGGTTTATATGTTTTTCATTCGTTCGTTCATCTTCTACTGCTTTATCCGATCTTCCCTCGGGTCACGTGGAGTCTAGGCATCTATGGGCATTAAGGCAGGATACACCCTGGATGGAATGCCAACCCATTGCAGAGCACACACACACACACTCGCACACATTCATACACTAGGGACAATTTTCCAAGGTGCCAATCAACCTACCGTGCAGGGAGGAAACCGGAGAACCCGGAGAAAAAACCCCTGAGGCACGGGGAGAACATGCAAACGCCACACACACATCGAACGGAAATCGGAAATCGAACCCGGACCTTGGAGGTGTGAGGTGAACTCCCGCCAGGAGTGTGTTAAACTCATCCACCTTTACCACCCTTGCAGCCGCACGACTCCACTGCCTTCCCTCTCAATCACACACACACACGTCTCACTCCTACTGACTTTCACTTCCCTTCTCTCCGGGAGAGCTTGATGATGCTGGGATTTGAACCTGTGACCATGTAATACATATTTTTCCCTCATTTGCACTCATAATAACCTTTTGATTAGATTTTGGAGAGAGAGAGTGTGTGTGTGTGTGTGTGTGTGTATGTGTGTGTGTGTGTGAAAGAGCGAGAGATAGAACACTTTTGTCTATATAACACAGGTCCTGATGAAGTGTATGCATCTTGCTTCTGTCTTCTGTGTGTGTGTGTGTGTGTGTGTGTGTGTGTGTGTGTGTGTGTGTGTTTTTCTGATTATACCCAGGAAAGAACGCTGTCTCTTGTACCCAGCTTCTATTGCCAGATCATCCTCTACCCACCAACTCAGCTGATCTAGGACAACACCTACATCATCAGCTGGCCCATCTGGCTGTGCTTTCACAGCCCTACTGGAACAACTCAGATCCATTCGCTATTTCCTAAGAATCCCCCTCCATCTGTTTTTATAACTTCCTAGCCAGCTGTGAATGTATCGGATGCCTCCGCACGTACAGGACTATCATGACCTCTCCCGGTCCTCTCACTGAACACGATCAGATGCGTTTAATGCCCTGCCACTATTATGCTTTAATATATATATGCTTTATATATATATATATATATATATGTGTGTGTGTGTGTGTGTGTGTGTGTGTGTGTGTGTGTGTGTGTGTGTGTGCATACATGCATATATAAAACTGCTGTAAACATGTTAGTATGATGTCTAAACTGTCTAATCGTAGAGAGCCGGTTTATGGTTTGTTGTGTGTGTGTGTGTGTGTGTCTTGGGTGTCAGTCAGAGACAGCCTGTGTGTTTACACTGCAGCCGTGTCAGTGTGTGATTGTGTGTTCTGTCAGTCAGCATACTGTCAGTGCTGTCAGCGTATGTACAGAGACATGAGGAGGATCAGAGGTCTTGTTCATACTGCTTACTGTGTATCTGACGGCAAAACGCATACACACACACACACACACACACACAAAAACACACATATCGAATAGGTATAAAACACAGAGCTTTACGGTTAATATCAATCTTCTTCAAACACACCACAGAATGACAATGAAATCAGAAATCATGAAAATCTACCTAATCAAAACAAAATCATCATTTTCTTAAAAAAAAAAGAACGATACATTAAATCATTAAATAGAAATAGAATATAAACAAATAAAATGTGTTTTAAGCAATTTTTTGCCTTCCATTTCCCATTTTCACGATAATTTAGCGAAATCTATCGGCACAAGCTAGTACAGTTTAGCTAACAAACCATGCTAATTAGACACCTAGCCTAGTTAGCATACTTCAAGTAATTTAATTTGAATATCGAATTGTATCTTTTTTCCCTCGATCATCAGCAAAACAAAAAAAAAACAACCTGTTATGTAACAGACTCGTTGTGAAAGCTACGGTGTGTCACTTTTTCATACTTAAAAAGTGTCCTTGGTTTAATTTCAACACGATACTAAACACTGGCTAATTCCGCTAACTGTCTGTAATATGCTAACTAGGTGACTGGAGTTATTAATAACACGCATTTCCTGTGTGTTCTTTTTAATTGTACACAACATCTGAATAAACACAACATACTAATAATAAAAGATGACTTTAGCTAATAAACTTAATATAATGGCTGTTTTGATAGCGAAGTTTGAAGTGAATTCTTTATATGCTAGAGCATTAAATCACTGTGTGTTTACTTATTGAATATACTTATACAGTAAATATGTAGATAAATATGTTTCATTCATTCATTCATTCATCTTCTACGGCTATATCCGATCTTCCCTCGGGTCACGGGGAGTCTGTGCCTATCTCAGGCGTCTATGGGAATTAAGGCAGGATACACCCTGGATGGAATGCCAACCCATCGCAGGGCACACACACACACACACATTCACACACACATTCATACACTAGGGACAATTTTCCAAGGTGCCAATCAACCTACCGTGCATGTATTTGGACCCGGGGGAGGAAACCGGAGAACCCGGAGAAAAACCTCCTGAGGCACGGGGAGAACATGCACAAACTCCACACACACATGACCGAGACGGGAATCGAACCCGGACCCTGGCGGTGTGAGTCGAACGTGCTAACCACTACGCCACCGTGCCCCTTAGATAAATATGTTCTATACTATAAAATCTGAATATACAGGATTAAAATCGATATGGAATTTCCTAAAAAAAAAATTGTATCAGTAGCATTAACATAAGGTTTATTTTGTTTTTGTTTTTTGGTATATTAATGTGTTGATTCATGTACACAGTGGAAGTTTGGGCATAAAGAGACTTCCTGCAGATTAAAATGCTGTTTATGGACCCACGCTACTTCTACAATCTTTGCAAATTCTGCAAATTGGTATCTATGGTTTGTTGACACCCATTTTGTAAGTATGTTAAATGATAGGGGTCAGGACTGAGTAAACCACCCCCGACCTTATTTTTTATTTTTTTATGGCTCGTATTGGAAGAGGAAACTCTTATCAGCTGTAATTATGTGCTTACAAAGGCAACGATGACCTTCAGGAGAGATTAGTTAAGGAGGCAGCGTATAGTCTGTGGCTTATCACTGAATTGCTTTGCTTCTGATAGTCTTGAAAAGTTTCGAGGAAATCTCAGGAGGTAATCTAATACACGACGTTCCATTTATTTGATAAGCAAATCAAAAATCGAATGCGTACTTTTATTTATTTATTTATTTATTTATTTAAACCCCCACCCCCTCCCATTTTCTTTATCGGTATTTTAATAAGATCACACCATACATGTGGTCTTCAGTAAAGAAGAAGCAAATGGGAATTAAAGATCATCTCAATGTAAACCCTGTCAAAAGACATTCAAATATAAAGTAAAAAAAAAAACACACAAAATAATAAAGTAAATAATCAAATAAATGTAAACAAACACTTAGAAATAAATAGCGTAGGTCTAATTTAAGTTGCCAGGTGTACTATAATATCATCATTAATTCCAATTGACCAATTTTGGTAACATCTGGGAGCGCCGAATTTTTCTTTTCATGAAAACGTCATTCTTTTTTTCTTAAAAATGTTTAAACAAGAGTGCAATAAATAAATAAAAAAAAAACTAAAAATAAATAAATAAATAAGAGAAGAAAATTTAAATAAATAAATAAATAAAATACAGTGGGGCACGGTGGCGTAGTGGTTAGCACGTTCGCCTCACACCGCCAGGATCCGGGTTCGATTCCCGTCTCGGTCATGTGTGTGTGGAGTTTGCATGTTCTCCCTGTGCCTCAGGGGGTTTCTCTCCGGGTTCTCCGGTTTCCCCCGGTCCAAAAACATGCATGATAGGTTAATTGGCACCTTGGAAAATTGTCCCTAGTGTATGAATGTGTGTGTGTGTGTGTGTGTGTGTGCCCTGCGATGGGTTGGCATTCCATCCAGGGTGTATCCTGCCTTGGTGCTCATAGACGCCTGAGATAGGCACAGGCTCCCCGTGACCCGATGGAAGATCGGATAAAGCGGTAGAAGATGAATGAATAAAATACAATTAAATAAATAAATAAATAAATTAATATTTAATACAATTTTTTTCTTCAGATGGGATCTAGAAAATAATAATAATAATAATATAATAACTGTAATAATAATAATAATAATACAATTTAAGTGCATTTAAAGTATACGTAAGCATGTGTAACCAAGATACTACTTTTTTGAAAAATTTTTTACAATGTTCAATTTTTAATTACTTTATTATGTTGTTTTGCACAATATAGACAAATGAGCATTA
>JACRUU010000018.1:7119509-7122009 GCA_030449085.1 Kryptopterus vitreolus
AAATTTAAGGAGGCGTGGCCACTGTGATATCGGGTGTCATGAAGAGGGGTGTGGCTTATTTTCCCCTAGTGTCGCCCGAGTGCCTGTTAGGCAAAATATTATTTCACAGTGAGCCAATCACACTGAAGGAGGTGTGGCTTCTGCAATTGCTAAAGGGGGGGGGGCGTGTCGTCCATGTTTAACAGTTTCAGTAAAAGAGGTGTGGCTTGAGTGACTGGTAGGTGTGGCTTCTGAGCCATGTGTAATGTGGTCTTTCTCGTCATGTCTGGTGTGGTCTATAACATGACATTAGTCATGTTACGTAACATGTGGTGTAGATTAATCAAAGTGTAATTTGTGTGGTAAAAGAGGCGTGGCCTCCGAAGGCAAGTCATGTTGAATGACTTTTAGGATTTACGTACCTCAGACAGTACGAAAATTCCATGCGATGGAAATACCCTCATAAGTAATGACTCGGATGACTATAACTAATGCTCTTTCCTATTCCTATTATTTATTTTCCGTCCTTTTCGGCCAAATGCACAGACAAAATCCAACATTCAAAATCTTCCGTTCCTCTTTCCCTCCAAAGGTAGGAAAAATAAAGGTATAATCCAGCATCCTTGCGGTAAACATTCACGTACACGATACTCTTTATCTCAGTGTTTCCGAACAGTCCCATTCCCATTTCCCTGGGACGCTTATCTGTGTCCAATCGGTTAAACTGTAAAGCATCAGCCAAGAATGCGACTCCATGAACCTTTTATCGGCTTTTTATCCCAAAATTAGGTCATGAGTCATATTACATGATTACACGTCCATGAGAAGAGCGATTTTGAAGAGATTTTCTTTCTGGGGGGGGGGAGAAAAAAAACCCATAATAATTCGTTTCGGAAAGGAAACCCAGAACGTCTTTTCTTCAAAGGATCTTGTATTAACCAATCAGGGGCTAGTTCCAATAACATAATAGACTCTTGTCAAGCCGCCGATGTCCCGTGACCCAGGAAAAAAGCTATTATTTTGTAATAGAAGGTGCGAAATTACTGTCGCAAAAGCCATATACCTACTGCGAAACCACCGAGAGTACACGGGTCAAACCATGTGACTGAACCAACGCGAGGTGTCTATCAAGGTCTACGACTGTTTTCTCAGTAACGAAAATCGCCGTGCAGACGAAATTTAATCTCTTTTTTCGGTCATTATTCCATAGGAGAGGATAAAGCATAAGCGATTATAGGAAAATAATAGGTTTATCAACCGTAAACTATTGCGCAATCCGTTACTATAGAGATTAATGTCAGGACCAATCAGATTCAAGAGCACATTTGTTTTTTGTCAGCCAATCATTGTTCACCTTGAAGCGTGATGTTCGCCAGGAGAAATCCCGGATCATTTCTCCTGAATCCCGGATCATTTCCCCTGAATCCCGGATAATTTCTCCTGAATCCCGGATCTTTTTTCCTGAATCCCGGATCATTTCTCCTGAATCCCGGATCATTTCTCCTGAATCCCGGATCATTTCTCCTGAATCCCCGGATAATTTCTCCTGAATCACGGATCTTTTTTCCTGAATCCCGGATCATTTCTCCTGAATCCCCGGATAATTTCTCCTGAATCACGGATCTTTTTTCCTGAATCCCGGATCATTTCTCCTGAATCCCAGATCCTTTTTCCTGAATCCCGGATCATTTCTCCTGAATCCCAGATCCTTTTTCCTGAATCCCGGATCATTTCTCCTGAATCCCGGATCATTTCTCCTGAATCCCGGATCTTTTTTCCTGAATCCCGGATCATTTCTCCTGAATCCCCCGATCATTTCTCCTGAATCCCGGCTCATTTCTCCTGAATCCCAGATCATTTCTCCTGAATCCCGGATCATTTCTCCTGAATCCCGGATCATTTCTCCTGAATCCCGGATCTTTTTTCCTGAATCCCGGATCATTTCTCCTGAATCCCTGGATCAATTCTCCTGAATCCCCGGATAATTTCTCCTGAATCCCGGATCTTTTTTCCTGAATCCCGGATCATTTCTCCTGAATCCCGGATCTTTTTTCCTGAATCCCGGATAATTTCTCCTGAATCCCGGATCATTTCTCCTGAATCCCGGATCATTTCTCCTGAATCCCGGATCATTTCTCAGGATTCAGGAGAAATGATCCGGGATTCAGTGCAGCATATCTTCAGGGATTCCTTCACCATCACATAGAAATATGACCTTTTGACATTGTAAGCGCCAAGAAATCCCTCGGCCGAAGCTGTTAAATTCCCCCCCGCGCGATCCGTTTGTCTCCGGGGTCGATGCTCAATTAACAATTCATCTTAAGTGCTTCAGTTGGGCGAAGAAAAAAAAACAGCTGTTTAAACTGGCATCGAGCTCGGATAATGGCCAAAGTATAGCTGAGAATCATCCACTTCAGATGCACTCGCACTCCAAATTAATTAACCCCCCCCTCCTCCCTCCACCCCTCCACTCGCACCCCACCTCCACTCATCATCATATACTGGAGATAATTACATATTG
>JACRUU010000018.1:7132009-7134509 GCA_030449085.1 Kryptopterus vitreolus
ACACACACATTATTGTTTTTATAATTCAGGAATGCAGTAAACGATCTTTTTAGATCGCCACAAACAAATTGATCCTCCTCTCTGTGTAATTCGTCCAACCACCAGACCAATCGGAGCGAAGAATTCGCCCATGTGTTAATATTTCGAATTCAAACACAGGGTATGTTAGGAAATAAGGAACTAAATATAAAATTAAAAAAAATTATTCAATATTAATTAAGAATTACAACTAAAAGGACTGGAAAAACTCCCTCTTAACGTATGGCGAATCTAAATAAAGTCCAACGTCCGTGATTACACACAGCTTTAATTTACGCGTGCAAAGGCTGCCCCGGCTTACAGGCACTTGGGGCTTATGGTGTTGACCGACCGGGAGAAGGGCTTTGAGTGCACGGAGGGAGAGCCTGGTCTTAATTAGAAAAGGCTGATGGGAGAGGGAGCGTCGGAAGGCCCCGGGATTTGCACGAGGATCAAAGCAGAGATGACGGATGACAAAGACCTGAAGTCTTCTGGAATCTTTAAAAATAAAAAAAAGGCGGCTGATGAGGGAAAAAAAGGGAGGAAAAGGAGGAGGAGGAGGAGGAGGTCCATCCATCATTCCCAGGAGTACTCGGGGCAGCGTTCTTTTTAATAATCCGGTTTACGGAAAAAAACAAAGGATCTGAAGGATCGAGTGAAGTAATGAAGTTCCCTCCTAAAAAATTTGCCTTTTCTTTCTTTCTTTCTTTCTCTTTCTTTCTTTCTTTCTTTCTTTCTTTCTTTCTTTCTTTCTTTCTCTTTCTTTCTTTCTTTCTTTCCTTCCTTCCCTTCCTTGTCAAATGTATTTCTTTTACTTCCCTCCCAAAAAATTGCCCTTTCTTTTTTCTATCTTTCTTTCTTTCTATCTTTCTTTCTTTCTATCTTTCTTTCTTCCTTCCTTCCACCCCCTACTCCTGTCTTTTTTCAATCATTTCTTTCTTTCTTTCTTTCTTTCTTTCTTTCTTTCCCTTCCTCGTGAATTGTATTTCTTTTAATTCCCTCCCCAAAAAATTGCCCTTTCTTTCTTTGTTTGTTTGTTTGTTTCTTTCTTTCTTTCCCTCATCAATTGTATTTCTTTTACTTCCCTCCCCAAAAAATTGCTCGTTCTTTCTTTCTTTCTTTCTTTCTTTCTTTCTTTCTTTCTTTCTTTCTTTCTTTCCTCCTTCCTTCCTTCCTTCCTTCCCCGGGATTTGCAAGAGGATCAAATCAGAGATGACGAACGACAAAGACTTGAAGTCTTCTGGAATCTTTAAAAATAAAAAAAGGAGGCTAATGAGGAAAAAAAGGGAGGAGGAGGAGGAGGAGGATGAGGTCCATCCATCATTCCCGGGAGTACTCGGGGCGGCGTTCTTTTTAATAATCCAGTCCACAAAAAAACAACAAAAAAAAAAACACAAAACAGGTGAATAAAGGCTCTTCCTATAAAGTCAGACGGTCTATAAAACTGTTTACCTCCTGCTTGGTGTTTTGATGTGTCCTGAAGGATCGAGTGAAGTAATGAAGTTCCCTCCCCAAAATTTGCCTTTTCTTTCTTTCTTTCTTTCTTTCTTTCTTTCTATCTCTGTTTCTTGATTTTCTTTCTTTCTTTCCCTACCTCTTTGTGCCTCCTCTTTATTTCCCTTGTACTTCCTCGCGAATTGAATTTCTTTTACTTCCCTCCCAAAAAATTCTTTCTTTCTTTCTTTCTTTCTTTTTTTTTTTCTTTCTTTCTTTCCTTCCTTCCTTCCTTCCTTCCCCAGGATTTGCACGAGGATCAAATCAGAGATGGCGGATGACAAAGACCTGAAGTCTTCTGGAATCTTTAAAAATAAAAAAAGGCGGCTGATGAGGAAAAAAAGGGAGGAGGAGGAGGAGGAGGAGGAGGAAGTCCATCCATCATTCCCGGGAGTACTCGTTCTTTTTAATAGTCCGGTCCACGAAAAAAAAAAAAAAAAACACAAAACAGGTGCATAAAGGCTCTTCCTATAAAGCCAGACGGTCTATAAAACTGTTTACCTCCTGCTTGGTGTTTTGATGTGTCCTGAAGGATCGAGTGAAGTAATCACACAAGCTCGTGGTACGACCCGAAAAAAAAACACGCCGGTGTTCCGCCGACGCCCCGCTGGGAACCAGACGCGCTCGTTTGGGCGCATTTCACTCGTTCGTTAACGCCGTTCAATCCTATATACGCAGACAGGAAATTAAGACAACCCCCCCCCCCCAACCCACCCAACACACACACACACACACACACACACACATACACACACATACACACACACACAACCCAACCCATTCCCCATACGCAAATCTGAATGATCAGAGCTCCCCCTGTGCTTTCTGGAAATCCTTACCAGCTGCTTCCCTGCAGGACGTCTGATCGCTCACACACACACACACACACACACCACACACACACACACACACACACACACACACACACACACACATTTCTCCCTAACACACTTCCTCCAGTCGACCCCAGGCTGCTTTTGTAAGAGAA
>JACRUU010000018.1:7139509-7169509 GCA_030449085.1 Kryptopterus vitreolus
GCCCTTTCTTTCTTTTTTTCTTTCTCTTTCTTTCTTTCTTTTCTTCTTTCTTTCTTTCTTTCTTTCTTTCTTTCTTTCCCTTCCTCACTACTACTACTTTTTTCCCCTTTCTTTTTTAAAATAAATAATTAATTAATTCACACACACACACACACACACACACACACACACACACACACACACACACACACACACACACACACACACACACACACACATACATAGTCTTTCACTGATTGGCTATTTGTATTCTCCTCCCCTTCATGTTTATTGTGCACTGTCTGCAGACGAACGTCCCCATTCACAATTTAGTGTTTATTTTAGTTTGCAAATGACCGTTGTCGCAGGAAGGGGCGGAGCCATTGCAGGTGGGAGGGGTTAACGATAGCAAACAATAGGCGCCAAAAAAAAGGGCTAGATCAACCTGCTACCCCCAGCCTTTGTGACATCCAGGCTTGCTATTCATCTTTATAGACCTAAACGGGTCAGTTGTACACAAGCTTTACCTCTCAGTTCTTGTTTAGGCCAAAAAGCAATCTTGTTCATTGTCCTCCTGAGACGCGCTAAGCGCGCTAGAGAAATGTGTCCTCCGCCCCAAACTTCATTTACTCAATAAATAGACTCGATCCGAGGCACCCGTTTTATTGTAGTACATCGATCCTTATTGTCGAAGCATCTCTCGCGGAGAGTTCATAAGTGTGCGATTTGAGACGCGACCTTTACTACTGTTCGAGGGGGGGCTACGTTATACCCGACAGCTTTAGATCGTTGGAGATTGTTGGGTCATACACAAACCCGCTATAAATCTCCTTTTAAGGTTCAGAAGAAGAAAAGACGCCCCTGGAGTGTGTTGTTCAGACGTTACACACACACACACACACACACACACACACACACTTGTTAATCCGCCTTCTTTATTGCGATCTGAAAATCCATTGTATTAATTATGACACCTTTATGATGCCGTACAAAACGTGATGGATGCTCCAGACTTTTAACGCTTCCAAAGGAAGGAGGGATTTATAGGCCTGGCCTTATAGGCACTCCTACTCGCCTTGGAACCTGAAGGTCGGGGTGAGGGCGTCGGTTTCGGCGAGCATCATTCATATCGTCCATCATTCACGGCCGTCCCGTTCAGAGCTGAATGGTAATTACAGCCACTGATGTGTGTCTGACTAATAAACAGCTCGTCGGAAATTTTCAAGGACTAATGCGCGAGCGGCCACACACACACACACACACACACACACACACACACACACACACACGACCTCACGCTTGTCATTACTCACATGTCAATCTCGTCCATTTGCTCTTTATTCGTTCACCGCACCGACACTCCTTTTTTAGAGTTTGCGTGCAGGGTACGCGGAGCCACGTCCGGTCTGGACCGGTCCGGTCTCGATGCGGGATCTCCAGGACAAACGACGGATAAATAAATTGCGATTTCCGTTATTAAAGGTTATTCTTCTTTTTATACTGCCGCTTTATAGAATTCAAATACAAGAACGACAAGAAACTAAATACGGCAAATAATTCGCCTCACACCGCCAGGGTCCGGGTTCGATTCCCGTCTCGGCCATGTGTGTGTGGAGTTTGCCCCGTGCCTCGGGGGGTTTTTCTCCGGGTTCTCCGGTTTCAAAAACTGGTCCAAAAACATGCACGGTAGGTTGATTGGCACCTTGGAAAATTGTCCCTAGTGTATGAATGTGAGTGTGTGTGTGTGTGTGTCCTGTGATGGGTTGGGTTGGCATTCCATCCAGGGTGTATCCTGCCTTAACTCCCATAGACGCCTGCGATAGGCACAGACTCTCCGTGACCCGAGGGAAGATCGGGGATAATATATGTATATAGAAGATGAACGAATGAAGGAATGAATCGTAGCATGGTTTTGCCTCTCACGGATGTCTAAACTCCACACGAAGTGGTGCTTCTTTAGATGGTTCTGGAGCTCCAAACAGAGCTCTAGATGTCTGCAGGGTTTTTTTGGGCATTTATACTATTTTGGTTTGAAGGGACCTCAGGAAGCCTCGGGGACGAGAGAGAGAGAGAGAGAGAGAGAGAAAGTGAAACAGTGACGAGGAATGAACTATTATGAACTGCTGTTCATAATATTAGCAAGGTTATTACATGAGTTATGTGTAGACCATGTTAAAAAACAAAGGGACGTCTTTAATCTACACTTACACTGAGAGAGAGAGAGAGAGAGAGAGAGAGAGAGAGAGAGTGTGTGTCTTTTGTGGGCTTTGCTATCTAAGGAGCATGTCCGGACTTTTGGGATCTTCAGGAACGTGACGGATTGTAGCGTGTTAGAAGCCACGATAGACACATGGGAGCGAAACCATTGAGGGCTTTATAAGTAAGTAACAATGATGAATACACACTCTTGCTCATGAATGCAGGGTCTTTGGGGGCATTTCCACAGTTCACTATGAGGTCATCCGGAATTGGGAACCGCTCCATGTTTTCCCCTCGACCGACCCCCATATAAAGATAGTGTCAGCTCCGGGAAAAGAATAGGCCTGTTCATTCCGAGTGGATATTGTGTGTTCCTTGCGTGGGTCTCCGAGCGAGAGTGATATAAAAGCCTTTATCTGCGTCCTTGACAGCAGCAGTGCGGATCGTCGCATCTATCCGGGGCTTCTGGAGGATTTACTGGACTCCCAGTGACAAGGAGAACGCACTACTCTCTCTCTTTCTCTCTCTCTCTCTCTTTCCAGACGTTCGCCGTTGCGTGATGGCTGCTGGATGACTGTAAATAAAATTGTGTTGGAGTGCTCTGGTGGAGCAGAGAAACAATGCCGGTGAATTTATGATGGCTGGGATTATTGCCCCCCCCCCTCCGAGAGGTGCACTGGAACTAAACGGGGAATGTCGGATGGAAACGAGCGATCGGCTTGCTTCGCTTCAATTACAATAAAAAGGGAAACGCGACCTCTTATTTCTACAATCGGACCGAAAAACTGCCTTCACTTTTGGTGTAAATAATTGACTCAAGTCCGGGACTCGTTGGCGCCCCCCATCAAAATCGCCTAAATGGACAAATGGAAGTAAACACATACATACATGTATATTATATGGACAAACGTTCAAGTCCTGGTGTTTGCCAAGCTACCACTCTTGGGTCTTTGAGCAAGGCCCTTAAGAATACCATCTGCCGCAAGGTCACGGTTGCACAAGCCCCTTGACCTTGGGACGGTCCCAAGACCGGATAATTGGGGAGGGTTGCATTAGGAAGGGCATCAGGGAGGATGTAGCTCAGTGGTTAAGGCGTTTGGTTACTGGATGGAAGTTCGGATGGTCGAGCCCCGGTATCGCCAAGATGCCACCCTTGTGTCCTTGAGCAAGGCCCTTAACCCTCTGTCCTCCAGGGGGCAACAAAAAAAACAGCTGGGATAATAGCTGCCACTAGAGGGCCCTTCAGGGGCCTTGCACGATCCAGTGCATTCCATCATTCGGATAATTGGGGAGGGTATCCAGGGACGAAGGTATCTCAGTGGTTACTGGTCTATTCGCAGGGTTACTGGTCGGAAGGTGGGATGTTCGAGCCCCGGTATCTCAAGGCCTTTAAGCCTCTGTGCTCCAGGGGGCGCCGTATCATAGCTACACTGTTCTGTAACGGACATGCGACAAATAAAGTCCAACAGGAAAACAACATAGAATTTTGTAGAACATCCCAAAAGAGGTTTATATGGTTTATAAAGGATTATAACAGGGAATAGGGACTAAATGTGGAATCTTGTGGTCCACACTGTTATTGTTTACTCTCGGCATCTTTAATCGAATAAAATCTAACTAAATTCATGATATATGTTGGATATATAGCCACAGAGGAATATGGACGAAAAGTTGGATGGATGGATGAAAGTTCTTTGAACCTTTCCCAATTCAATTTCCGTCGTATGCGACGCCGTATCCCCGTGTTAAAGCTTCCCGCGGGGGTTAATGGTCCATAATTACACAGGAAACGGTTAACTCCTATGGTGGTCTGGCTATTAGTCCCCCGTTATGCTAATGCACGACTATACAAGCGCTCAGGCATGCGCCCCGGAGACCTGCGATAAGGTAGGGAGGCAGTCTGGCGCTCCCGAGACCTGGCTCCGAATGTGACAGCCGTGTTAATGAGCTATAAGCTGAATACACAGCGAATACATTAATACATTAGTACGGCGCAGGTTTGCGGATGCCGCGTGCCGCCGCGGTGCTCGCGAGAGCCTGCGGCGCGAAGGTCGTCTTCTTGTACTTCATCATCCAGACGCTGACATTTTAAACTTTTGCCTCGAACACATGCCTCGAATTTTGCGTCGAGTCGTTCTGCATCGTTCCGACGTGAGAAACCCGCGACAGCGCCATTGCCGTGTAACCTGCACCCGATTGGAGCGGCACACAGGACACAGTGTTATCATGCTAGAACAGGTTTGGGTCGCCTTGTACAAGACAAGCCAAGGGACGTTTCAGGCTGTTTAGTCTTTAGCTGTCATTTTAGTTTTTATTAGTTATAGTCAAATTCATACTCTTTTTAGTCTAGCTTGGTTTTAGTCAAATGAGCATTTTAGTCTTGTTTTAGTCAGAATTTATCCATGAATATTTTCGTCTAGTTTTATTCGACGAAAATTGTACTTTAGTCTTTTTAGTAATGCGATCCCATTGAACCCGGTCAATATAACATAAACAGTAGGTATTGTAGTATAGATGAAACCACAATTGTATTTATTTATTTTATTTCATTTTCTTTTTTTTTATTTCAAACCAATTTCTTATTATATTAATGTTACCTTATACACGTGGAATTTACTACATTTATTTGGCCAACTAAACATATTAGAATTATTTATTTATTTATTTCGTCTTCTTCTTCTTCTTCTTCTTCTTCTTCTTATTACATATTTTAATGATTATAAATGGTATAATAAAGTGTTATTATTATAAATGGCCAACAATAAAATAAAAAATAAAAAGATAAAAAGATAAAAAAATAAAAAAATAAAATTGAATTGTAATTGTGGGGCACGGTGGTTTAGTGGTTAGCACGTTCGCCTCACACCGCCAGGGTCCGGGTTCGATTCCCATCTCGGCCATGTGTGTGTGTGGAGTTTGCATGTTCTCCCCGTGTCTTAGGGCATTTTTCTCCGGGTTCTCTGGTTTCCTCCCCCGGTGCAAAAACATGCACGGTAGGTTGATTGGCACCTTGGAAAATTGTCCCTAGTGTATGAATGTGTGTGTGTGTGTGTGAGTGTGTGTGTGTCCTGTGATGGGTTGGCATTTCATCCAGGGTGTATCCTGCCTTAATGCCCATAGACGCCTGAGATAGGCACAGACTCCCCGTGACCCGAGGGAAGATCGGATAAAGCGCTAGAAGAGGAATGAATGAATTGTAATTGAAATAAATAAAATTTAATTGTCCCAAATTTGTTTGTTGTCGTCTTCCAAGTAATGCCGGGGGAAACGACGCCTGATGCAAAAGTGGAATAGAAATAGACACAGGAAACAGAAATACTGGGAAATAATAATGACGCGACCAAACGAGACGAAATAACGTTATGACATTCGTTATCGGTATATTATGATTGTTTTTTATTTCGTAAGCCACATTTGGTGTGTTTTTTTTCTTTGTCAATGATAGTGCATTGTACATTTAATAATCGCCATCGTCACATGGCCAGCATTTACGTTACGCCTTGCGTCGTTTACGGTTCGTTGACGACGATATTTAGTCATAATTTCCGTTGACGAAAGCGAAACCAGTTTCACGCCACGTTTACCGCATTTGGAAGACGTCCTTATCCATTATTACAGCCGAAACAATTGAGGGTTAAGGACCTTGCTCAAGCGCCCACTAGTGGCCGCTTGGTGATAGTGGAATTTGAACCTGTTCTTCACATTCCTGAATATTCTCAATAGACAGGCAAAGTTCACATTTTCTCAGCTTTACTTTCTTTTATTTTTTAAGCGACCGTTTTTTGTTGAGTCAGGTGAGGAACAAGAATGGAAAACAGTGTAAACAAACATACAAACAAAAAAAACAACCATCTGCGTCACCCAATTTACTTCATAATCAAAACGTCACCTCTCACCTGCTCCCGGGAAATGTCATCACAGGCGATGTTTCGGTCTTGCTGCAATACTTTCCGTGTTCTTTTTCCCTCCTCTATGGAAAAAAAACAACAGGGGAGTTTAACCAAAAACACTGATTGAGGCGCGTCTCCATGCCACTTTTCATCTTCCTGATGATCCACACGGGCCACAAATTTTTATCTTTATAAATCTAAGGGCCGAACTAAAATAACACAAACACGTTAAATTGAAACGATAATTAAAAAATAAATAAAAGGACAAATATGAAATGAGGACATTCGGTTTTGATAAAAAATAAATAAATACATTTTCGTAAAAAACAATACATACATTTTACAATACATGCAATTAAAAATATTGTATTATATAAGTATTTAATATATACTATATATATATATATATATATATATATATATATATATATATATATAATATATATATATATATATAATATATATAAGTATTTTCCACTATATGTTTGCTGCTTGAGTTTTCTGAATGTTTGTATTGACTGATAAATAAATAAATAAATAAATAAATAATAATAATATAAATATATATATATATATATATATATATATATAATATATATATACATACATATATTTAGTTCTTGTTTGTCTCTAGAATGTTGTGTAGGGCAGAGGTTTTATGAAGTCACATTTTTAAGCTCCTCATGCGGATTGTTGAGAAACAGATTCTGTAGGCAAAAGCAACACGGCCAAACCTATTTGTGTAGCAGTGACTAATGACTAAGGCATGTTCCAGCTGTGTGTGTGTGTGTCTGTGTGTGTGTGTGTGTGTGTGTGTGTGTGTGTGTGTGTGTGTCGGTTAGTAGCAGTCTGCCTTTAAAAAAAAAACAGCAGTCCATATTCACACAGATGGGACTCAGTTCTCCCTCATTCAGCTGCACTTTAGTCCAGACGTGGAAATGTAAAACTATATATATATATATATATATATATATATATATATATATATATATATATATATATATATGAGATAATACTGTACTGTGCCCTATAAGTTTGTATGTCTTTATAAGCAGACAGAGGCCACATGGAACTGGAACTGACACAGATCACACCTCTGACGCTGAGAGGACACGTCTAGATAACGACGCTCCTCCACCTCCATGAGAACAGACAGAGGCTATATCTCCTGAGCTTAAACACGGAGAGGTCAGTCCTCCTTTACTGGAAGTTATAGTAGCCACGCCTCCTCTATTGGAAGTGGAAGAGGCCACACCTCATTCACTGGATCAAACTGAGGCCACACCTCCTCCTCCACCAAAACTGACAGAGGCGACTCCTCCTCCACTAAACTTGAGAGAGGCCACACCTCATTCACTGGATCAAACTGAGGCCACACCTCCTCTGAAACTGACAGGCCCACCTCCTCCACTGAAACTGACAGAGGCCACACCTCCTCCACTGAAACTGACAGAGGCCACACCGCATTCACTGGATCAAACTGAGGCCACACCTCCTCTACTGAAACTGAAAGAGGCCACACCTTCTCTACTGGACCTGGATGAGGACAGACCATTTGCACTAAAATGGACAGGGGCCACACCTCATCTACTGAAACTGAAAGAGACCACACCTTTTCCACTGAAACTGACACAGGCCACACCTCCTCCACTAGGACACACTGAGGCCACGCCTCCTGAAACGGTCACAGCTCCTTAAATGGAACTGGATGAGGTCAAAACTTTTATATTGAAAGTGACAGAGGCCACACCCCCCTCCACTGATAGAGGCCACACCTCCTTTATTGGAACTGACAGAGGCCAAACCTTCTTCCCGACCACTTACTCAGTAAGAGCCCACACCTCTTTCATTGGAGAAAACACAGACCACACCTCCTCCACTGAAATTGACAGAGGCCACACCTCCTCCACTGAAACTGACAGAGGCCACACCTCCTCCACTGAAACTGACAGAGGCCACACCTCCTTCACTGGATCAAACTGAGGCCACACCTCCTCCACTGAAACTGACAGAGGCCACACCTCCACTGGATCAAACTGAGGCCACACCTCCTCCACTGAAACTGACAGAGGCCACACCTCCTCCACTGAAACTGACAGAGGCCACACCTCCTCCACTGAAACTGACAGAGGCCACACCTTCACTGGATCAAACTGAGGCCACACCTCCTCCACTGAAACTGACAGAGGCCACACCTCCTCCACTGAAACTGACAGAGGCCACACCTCCTCCACTGAAACTGACAGAGGCCACACCTCCTCCACTGAAACTGACAGAGGCCACACCTCCTCCACTGAAACTGACAGAAGCCACACCTCCTTCATTGAAAGTGAAAGAGGCCACTGCTCTTTCGGTGATTCTTAAATTCTGACAGGCCACGCCTCCTCAGCTGGAGAAAACATCGGCCACGCCTCCTCCACTGGAGCAAACTAAGACCCCATCATCTCCTGGAGCAAACATGGACCTTCTGTACGAAAACCAACACAGGCCACACCTCTTCCACTGGACCTGACAGTCACCGCACCTCCTCTATTGGATCGGGCAGCTTGCGAACCTCACCTTTCCCAGCACTTTAACACTGACAAGCCACACTTCAGTATTTGGAAATGACCAAGACCACACCAAACCTGATAAATGCCACGCGAAGCTACTCTCTTGAGGTTAAACACACGAGAGGCCACACCTCCTCCACTCTCATTCACAAAAGCCACGCCCCCTTTCATCTGTCCCGAGCTTTGGTTCACAAACATTTGCTCGGGATATTGATTTGAAATCACAGACTCCGACCTCAGAGTCTGGAAAGAAAATCAAATCGATACCCGTGCAAAAATAGAAAGTACAGCTATTGATTAACCGGTTACTGAAAACACAACAGCGGACTAAATCAGATATACGTAACTGCATTACATCGCCAAAAAATAAATAAATAAACGATTAGTCCATTCAGGACTACGACCGGAGCCGATCCCGGCGTACTGTTCACGCGCTTTAAACGCGATAAAAATCATACTCTCTGCCTTTGAAGTGAAATCAGCCTCAGAGCAGGGGATCAATAACATCCCTGTTTTCCCACCGCTGCTCTTCTTTACAAGCCGTCCGAGCAGATAAAACGGTGAGTGAGAGAACGAAAGCCAGAGCAAATGTGTTTGCGTTTCGCCGTGTGGGAGGAAGAAGCGAAGAGAAAGAAAAAAAAAAAGAGCATTAAGGTCCCAGGCTGGAAAAAGCGTTTTTGATTGCCGGAGCTTGACAGGGCCTGCGCCGCATTAGCGCACTGATAGCTGCAGATAAAGTGCTTCGGCGAGGTTTTCCGCAAAACAGAAACCCGATCCATCAAAGATCTCCAGCGGCACTGAGGGGAAAAAAAACGAACGAACAAAAAAAACAAACAAACGCCCGCCTTTATTAAAAGGGGTCTCGGACGCGTAACGCCGGCTGATTGCGCGTCGGTGCGAGCGTCTCGTTTGCGGAGCATTACTTCTCAATCGACTTCTGATTAATGCCCTGGTGAGCGCTCTGAAAATCAGCTTCTTTGTAGTCAGATGCACAAAATAAATAAATAAACAAACAAACAAATAAATAAATCGGCAGGCTAAAAAAAAAAAAAAAAAAAAAAAAAAAAAAAAAAAAAAAAAAACGCCAGCCGAAAATGTCACGGAAATCAATATATAGAGTGTATATGTGCAAGAAATCGTGCACGTAAAAATAAACAAATAAATAAATAAATAAAAAACCTTACAAAACTGTTGCTAGGAAACTGCGAATGAGGAGCATAGGCTAATAACCGAAGGCACAATTTAGCTAGCTGACGCGAAGCTTTTATATAAAGGGAGTCGAAGTAATGCGACCATAGAAGCAACACAAAAACCATTTCCAACATCAAAATGTACCCCAGTATTTTGGTAATTTACCAAAAAAAAAGCCTCCCTATGGCTAAATGACACTATTATTACACCGAGCATTGCAACCTAATGGAAGTAGGAAATGTCACGCAAGTAAAGTCGCTCATATGGATTTTTCCTAAAGATACAGCATGGCTCAATGTGAGGATATGAGAATTGTGGTTTGAAGACAATTCAGAAGAATACAGTTTGGTCGGTGTTAGGAAAACAAAACCTACTTTACAGCTAGCTGGTGTGTGTTTGTGTGTGTGTGTGTGTGTGTTCAGTCAAAAACTAGGTGACCGCAAATACAGTACATTTTTGCTGTATGTGATGGCTGCGGAATATGACTTGTTTTATATTGTAAATATATATAAATATAAATGTATCTATCTATCTATTAGGAAGGGGCACGGTGGCTTAGTGGTTAGCACGTTCGCCTCACACCGCCAGGATCCGAATCCGCCAGGATTCCATTTCGATTTCGATCTCGGTCATGTGTGTGTGGAGTTTGCATGTTCTCCCCGTGCCTCAGGAGGTTTTTCTCCGGGTTCTCCGGTTTCCTCCCGGTCCAAAAACATGCACGGTAGGTTGATGGGCACCTTGGAAAATTGTCCCTAGTGTATGAATGTGAGAGTGTGTGTGTGTGTGTCCTGTGATGGGGTTGGCATTCCATCCAGGGTGTATCCTGCCTTAATGCCCATAGACGCCTGAGATAGGCACAGGTTCCCCGTGACCCGAGGAGAAGATCGGATTAAAGCGGGGGTAGCGATTAGATAGAAGATGAATGAATAAATAGAATAGATATCTAATATATAGATAGATATAGATATAGATATATAGATATATATATATATATATAGATATGTATATATATATATATATATATATATATATATTATATATATATATATATATATATATATATATATATATATATATATATATATATATATATATATATATATTCCACTCTATGTACTTCAACATTCCATTATGTAATTAGTATTGTATGTAATTGTATACGGATTGCTGTGGTATAAAATATGTAATAAGGTGTAATAAGACTCTCATTGGTGTATCCGTGTATCTGGTTAGGGTCGAGACCTGACATAGACATCATGACCACTTCAAAGCGATTTCACTCGGTGTAAAATCGGTGTCACAGTGTACAGTTAGAAAGAACAGACTCAATCCGGCTGTGATGAAATGTCAAGACGGGGCGCCCGGGGCGATGGGAACGATTCCGCGTATCAAAAATATTTATTTAATTATGCGGATTTGGAAAAAGTTAACATTTACACAGTATGGCAGTATAATGGCGAGAAGGTGCATTAATGGAAATTAGTATTTCTAATGGCGCTAAGGTGCGCGGGTGTTATACAGCGAAGCCGTGAGCTGGAAAATTGCTTTTCTCTTCGCCGCGCCGCTGCTTTAGTTTCCTGTTTCCTGAAACGGATTCGGCTTTTATTTATCACCCCGTATACGCCGGGTTGCCAGTTTATTAGTTACTAGATCAATACAGCTAATAAACTGGCAGTGTGTGTGTGTGTGTGTGTGTAATACTATGAATGATAATGAACCCTGTTTGGGAATCAGAACAAATGGGAATCTGACTCAACCGTAATCAGTAAAGGCTGAACAGCACAGGCCGCCATACGATCCGAAAACAGGCTTTGTTTTCCTCGTGTATAATTTATTCTCTGGATTTTATCCTCAATAAAATTTCACACATTGCATGTTAGCTTGCTTTTTTTCTTCTGTGTTTATTCCTGTTCCATGGTTCAATTTAGAGTGAAAACAACAACAACAACAATGTGTATCCATAATGAATTAATGAACGTAAAATTCAATACACAAATTGTGTGTAAACCAAAAGTTTGTGTTGTTTTTTAGCAAGGTTTTTAGCCTGCTAATTTTAGCAAGAAATGGCGACGCGATAGCTACGGCTCGCTAACTAACGTGAACCAATAGCAAACTGTTATTTGATAGATATGTAATATTCCCAACAATTTCTGAAAATTATAATGGCATAAATTAAAATATCAAATAACTAAAAATATTGACAGGTTTTTTTTTATTGTTTATTTTATAGCCAGTATGGAACTCTAACTTGTAGTCAGGTAAGATAATCAGAAAGCTAGCAAGGTTACCTCAGAACTGTTAGCTAGCTAATGTAAAACTAGCTAACTCCACTAGCTCACTATTGTTTCCTTACTGACTAGCCCCAACATAATTCTTTTTTAGATTTGATAAATAGTTTTTTTATTGTTTATAATTGTTTTATTGTTTATATAATTATTGTTTATATGAAACTATATGAAACAGCTAAGGTAATTGGAAAATTCGCTAGGTTGCCTCTGTTCTATTAGCTAGCTAACTTAAAAACTCCACTAGCTACCTATTGTTTCTATCCAACACCAGTTTCTTAATATTAGATAAAATGGATTGTTAAGTCAAATGTCACTCATTATAACTATTAGCTAGTTAGTAACCCAATCTGTTATTAGTATAACGGAAGTAGCTCATTCTGGCTTGTTGCTAGGTCTGTAAACAAACAAAGAAACATCGCATGATGCTTGATTTCTTGGATCGCAGAGGGAAAAATGTCAAATAATGTAATCCGGCAATCAATACAGGAATCGCTGGACTGATGGAAGATTTTTTTCCATGCAGCCTTTTGGTCCAGATCATCAGTCTGAGGTTCTGGTGTTGAAAATCGGTTCTGTCGGGAAACATCGAAAAGCGGAAAAGTGGATCGGATATTAAAATCCCTTTTTTTGCGCGTCAGCATTTTGACGCTAAAGATTGCAGGGAAAGTGATTGAAGAGCGTACATCAAATAGATGTGACAGGATTCCAGGTGTCATGCTGTAAGAGAGAGAGAGAGAGAGAGATAGAGAGAGAGAGAGAGAGAGAGAGAGAGAAGTGTGTGTGTGTGTGTGTGTGTGTGTGTGTCTCTTTGCATATTCCATTATAGCAACACAGGTCTCGTGCATCTTTCCCAAACCTCACACACACCACGCGCAGCCCTCGCCTGTTGATCAGATAGCCGCCATAACAAATGAAAAGTGCCGTGGAAGTGACAGAAAGATTAATGGAGTTTCCCAGGCTGCACTCCTGCGGGGACGGCCGGCGCGTTAAACGCTATCCGGCGTGACAAATAATGCACCTTCTCAGCACTGACATCTCCGAGTCAAGGTTAAAAAACACATTTGGCCGGCAAGAGAGGAGCTCCGTCCTGCTCCCAGAGCCTCTGCTGCGGCTGCTGCTGCAGATACGCATTGAAAGGGGTTTATGGCAAAGCAAAAAAACAACGAAGGAACCGGAGTTAACTAGAAACAGGAGATCGCAAGTAGCTTTTACCGCGAATGAAGTCGATCATCCGAGGCAGGTGTGCGACTTTTGAGTTATGAGGCTAATGAGGATAACAAAGAACACACCGTCGATTTATTGACAAATTGACAGATGTATTGATTTGTTTCCGCGACGTCCTCAAGATGTATTTCGACTTCGTCACTTAAAGGGTCAGGAATAAGACCCCGGGTAATAACTGCCATGGTACGTGTTCGATTCCCGTCTCGGCCATGTGTGTGTGGAGTTTGCATGTTCTCCCCGTGCCTCAGGGGGTTTTTCTCCGGGTTCTCCGGTTTCCTCCCCGGTCCAAAAACATGCTCGGTAGGTTGATTGACACCTTGGAAAATTGTCCCTAGTGTATGAATGTGTGAGTGTGTGTGATGGTGTGGAGTGTGTGTGTCCCCGTGACCCGAGGAAGATCGTGCTAGAAGATGATGATGGAATTTACAATTTTTTCACATGGCATATTCCATCCATATATATATATATAGAAATAGGAATAAAATATAAAAATTGAAATTTTCAAAGAAAAATAAATAAATAAATAAAATGTGTGCAAAAACAATACATAAACAATAAATCCCTAATAAGGAAACAAACATAAACGCCATTTATAGTAGAATGTATAGCTATATGAACACCAAAAAACTATTTTCGACTTGTATCTAGTGTTTGCAATCGAGCTGTTCTCCGTCAGCCATCGCGTATCCACAGGATGCATAAAAATTTCCAGTCTGTTGATTCGGATCGGAAAATCTGATCCGGAAACGATCCAAAAATGACAACCCTGATTTCTAGGCCGATATTTCACTCTGTTTTTTGGATATTATTATTAGAATTCCAACTTAAATTCACGTCTCCTCTCAGGTTGTTGATGTGTGGGGGGCGGGTGTGCGAGGTGTGTGTGTGTGTTGCGTGTGTGCGGTGTGTGTGTGTGTGTGTGTGTGTGTGTGTGTGTGTGTGTGTGAGCGCACGTGCCGCGTGCCCAACTCCTCCTTTGGCTAAGCCTCTCATTTGCAGTCGATAGGTGTGGGCCGGCTTTGTAGCGGTCAATTCCTCCTGACCTTCAGCTGTATTATGTTGAAGCAATCGAGAAGATCTAGAAGCCGATCAAAAAGAGTCTGGATGTGTACACACACACACACACACACACACACACACATCCATCCTACACTAAAGTTTATGACCATCGGACTCATAAGATTCATATTTGCTTTATAAAGATCCCATTCCATGTTTAATCTCCGCATGGAACACATGTACCAGTAGTGAGTAGGGGTGGTGTAGGTCAGGTGGTCCAATTGGTGTAGGTAGTAATTAATCTCAGCGGCCTCACTTTTTCAGTTCATCCCAGTACCCAAACCGTATAAAGAATATCTTCATGGATGCTTTGAATCCAGCTATAAAACGATTCATTCATTCATCTTCTACCGCTTTATCCGATCTTCCCTCGGGTCACGGGTCGCCTGTACCTATCTCAGGCGTCTATGGGCATTAAGGCAGGATACACCCTGGATGGAATGTCAATCCATCGCAGGACACACACACACACTCACAATCACACACACATTCACACACTAGGGACTATGTTCCAATGTGCCAATGTTTTTGGACCGGGGAGGAAACCGGAGAACCCGTAGAAAAAAACCCTGAGGCACGGGGAGAACATGCAAACTCCACACACACATGGCCGAGACGAGAATCAAACCCGGACCCTGGCGGTGTGAGGCGAATGTGCTAACCGCTAAGCCCCACACTATAAAAAAGATGTCCAACACATTTGGTAGACTTTCTTATCTAGAGTGACTTAAGGGCCTTGCTCAAGGTGACTTACTAGTGGTGGTGTTTGGGATTTGAACCTTCTGAACCTTCCACTGAGATCGCACCTCTATATGTGCCTCCAGATTTGTGTCTGGATTTGTGGATGGATATTCTTCCGTACAAATGAAGAATGGCAGGTGTCCCAATACTTTTGTCCACATGCTGTATTTAATTCTGTCCATTCTTGGGAAAGACTTAAGAACTGGGATGTTCGGACAGTAGGAGATACAATATAGACCTGGATATAACTGAAATGAACACTAATGAGGATTGTGTGTGTGTGTGTGTGTGTGTCATCCGTGGTGTATTCCTGCCTCGTATCCAATCACGCGGCTAATTATTATACAGTAATTAATCCTAGAGCATGTCCTTCAAGAATCTTTGCGATACAACAATTACAAAGATGTCAGTACATTGTTGACGCTGTCACCTCGTCGTCGGCGTTGCTGTTGTTGTTGTTGTTGTTTATCCTCAGAGTGTTACGCTGTTGAATATTCCCGCTCTTTTTTCGCTTGACTGACAAACGCTCGGCTCGACTTTCCTTCCGACTTGCCTCTAACTTGTTTCTATCAATTAACCAAGGACAAGGGAGGAGGGACAAGGGATAGCGCTCACTGAGAGAAGGGGGGGGGAAGCAGGGACGGACGGACGGACGACTGAGAATAGAGTAGGGGGAGTTCTAGGTTAAAGGAAAGGAAGGAAGGAAGGAAGGAAGAAGTCAGACAGTCAAATAATGATGAAGGAGAGAGAGAGAGGGAGAGGGAGAGAGAAAAGGAGAGGATGAGAAGGAGTGTTGAACACAGGTATGACATACAAGCTCAGGGCGATCCAGGTATACAGAAGATAGATAGATAGATAGATAGATAGATAGATAGATAGATAGATAGATAGATAGATAGATAGATAGATAGATAAAATGAAAGTGTGATATATATATATATATATACTGTATAGAGAGAGAGAGAGAGAGAGAGAGATAGAGATAGAGAGAGAGGGGGAAAGGGAGAGAGGGGGGAGATAGAGAGCGAGAGAGGGAGTGAGAGAGATGTATAAAGTAGTGAACAACAGATGTAGAAAACAAGAACAAGGGAGAGACTGAAGGAGAGAAAGTGGAGTTTGGACAAGAGGTGCACTCTACAGAACACACACACACACACACACACACACTAGGAACCCTGGAACACGAGAGAGAGCGAGAGAGAGGGAGAGTTAGAGAGAGAGAGAGAGAGAGAGAGAGAGAGAGAGAGAGAGAGAGAGAGAGAGAGAGAGAGAGAGAGATGATCGTGAGGGAGGAGGGACGAGACAGTGTTGTGGCAGCGCGTGCGGCGGTTAAACCACACACGCGCTCCGTCTCTCCTACAGAGCACTCACTCCCTCCCTCTCTCTCTCTCTCTCTCTCTCTCTCTGACACACACACACACACTTTCTCAGACACACTAACACGTCCACGCGTGCGCGTACACACACACGCGCGCGCACGCATGCACGCGCTCGTTCGCGCGCGCGCTGAGAGCATGGAGCGTCCGTCGGCGTCTCCAGCACGCGACAAAGCCGGAGAGCTGCGCGCCTGAAGGATTATTGAGAGCAGCATGTTTTTGGGTAAGTGAGAAACACACACACACACACACACACACACACACACACACACACACACACACACACACACCGACTTTGCACGGTGCAAAAACAGACATTAATTAGAATGCAATATACCATGGTGCAATGCTATTTCACAAAAAAATGCACACGTGATTGATAACAAACAAACAAACAAACAAAAACAGCTAACATTTTTTGGCATTTATAGCATTTTGCTGGAAGCCCCAACTTCTCTCATTCATACAGTACAGATGAGTGATGAGTTATGGGGGTCAAGGGCCCTACTTAAGGGTCCTACAGTGGGGCGGTGTAGTGGTGGTGCTGGGACCCCACAACTCATATTGTATCCATGGAGCGACAACAACGTTTTAATAATTCTGGCGATAACAACAAACTTAAATTCAATGTAATTGCTGCCTCTATTCATTCATTCATCCATTCATCTTCTACCGCTTTATCCGATCTTCCCTCGGGTCACGGGGAGCCTGTGCCTATCTCAGGCGTCTATGGGCATTAAGGCAGGATACACCCTGGACGGAATGCCAACCCATCGCAAGGCACACACATTCACATTCACACACACATTCATGCACTAGGGACAATTTTTCCAAGGTGCCAATCAACCTATCATGCATGTTTTTGGACCGGGGGGAAACCGGAAAACCCGGAGAAAAACCCCCTGAGGCACGGGGAGAACATGCAAACTCCACACACACATGGCCGAGACGGGAATCGAACCCGGATCCTGGCGGTGTGAGGCGAACGTGCTAACCACTAAGCCACCGTGCCTCTTTGCTGCCTCTATTTTATCGCTATTTACGTTATTGTGGACCTTCCCTCTTGCACTTCTATCTATAAAATTGCTCTTGAAGACATTTCCTTTCCTCCTCCGCACCTGATAGTGAACGACAGATTCGTCAGAAGGAAGGAAGGAAGGAAGGAAGGAAGGAAGGCAAATTGATACGATATGAGCGAAATGTAGAAATGCTCTTATACGACATTTTATATAGAATATATAGAATACAGACCGAGCCCCACCCAAAGATCGTAGCCCATAGGTAGTGATCAGGTAGCAGGAATTCTGGGATGTGCTCCAGACCCTAACGTGCGAAAACCATGTGCACTCTAGTGTAAAAAAAAAAAAAAAAACAGCTCTCTGCCCTCTTTTGCATACTTGAGCTCACAGATGGATGTGATTGGCTGGTTGTGATGGACAGGGGACAGATTTTGCCCCTCCCACCCACATGACACTGACACGGCTGTGGCTGTAGGGTCGTCAGGTCTTGAACCGGCTGATCAACACTTTGTTCGCGTGTTTTGATGTTTGTTGGATTTATTTATTGTATTAATTAGTTAATTTTTAAAAAATAATATAATTTTTTGTAGCTCATTTTAATTTGTTTCTTCTTATTTTTTTTACTACATATATTACGTTACAATCTTTAAAATATGCTTCGTTTGAATTAATATTTGTGTCGTTTTTTATCTCATAAATAGAGCTTGTAATCATATAAAGATTATCATTATTTTTTACAGTATTTTAAAAAGTGCTCTATAAATATATATTTTTAATATATAAATATACATTGAATGCCTTTCAATAATAATATTAATATAATATAATGATATGAATATTAATGCTAATAACAACAATGATAAAAAAAAACAATAATAGCATTTATTAATATTATGAATACAATTATTATTATTCAAATGATTGTATAATTATTATTACGATTGCAATTTATATTATGTAAAATTCATACATTTATTATTATTATTATTATTATTATTACTATTATTAGCCTGAGTGATTTTTCAGCAACCTGAAAATAACATTGACTAGTAAAATCTAATTTTTGGTTTGATGTGCGGGCGTAAATAATTACCGTATCACTTATTTAATCACCTTAAATATTACCATGCTAATAATTAGACGCTTTCCAAAAACGTATTTATTGTTATTGATTCTTTTACTTGTGGGAACGCTTATCATGCGACAGGTTGCAACCAGAACGCAGGCCTTACGTCGATTCGTGCGAGCGAACAACACAAACAAAAATGTCGTGCTGCGTAAAATAACCGCCTGTTGCTCGGCAACGGCCGATTCCTAAACACGAATTCCTAAACACGAACCGACATTCTGTCCTAATGTCGCACACGAAACTGCAGTGCGACATTAGGACAGAAAGCACACAAAGTTTATTTTTCTTTTTTTTTTTTCTTTTTTTTTTACGTAATGCCAAAAAAGTAAAAACATAAAAGCCACGTTTGTTTTTTCGCCTAATGTGTAAATATACAAAAATATCCGATGTTTATTAACTTCAATAGCTACTCCCCAGGGAGGCACGGTGGCTTAGTGGTTAGCATGTTCGCCTCACACCGACAGGGTCCGGGTTCGATTCCCGTCTCGGCCATGTGTGTGTGTGTAGTTTGTGCATGTTCTCCCCGTGCCTCAGGGGGTTTTTCTCCGGGTTCTCCAGTTTCCTCCCCCGGTGCAAAAACATGCACGGTAGGTTGATTGGCACCTTGGAAAATTGTCCCTAGTGTATGAATGTGTGTGTGTGTCCTGTGATGGGTTGGCATTCCATCCAGGGTGTATCCTGCCTTAATGCCCATAGACGCCTGAGATAGACACAGACTCCCCGTGACCCGAGGGAAGATCGGATAAAGCGGATGAATGAATGAATGAATGAGCTACTCTCCAAATTTTCAATATACATTTTTCCAACAGTTTTCGTTTTCTTTTTTCTTGCGCATGCGTTTATGCGGGAACTGCGTTAAAAAAATCCGACGTTTTCCAGGGAAAACGGAAAAATAAATAAACGCCAATGTTCTCCGTTAAACACTTACATTCCCACTGAGATGTCGCGTGTTCACGACGCGACTCTTCCGGACATCTTCGGGAAATGCCCCGTGTGTTTTTAGTACACACGCTCTGTACTTCGGCGAATCGATGGGGGCGTAAACCAACAACAGACCCAAACACACACCCCACGTCCAAAAACGCCAACCACCCACAACCACAACACACCACCAACCTACACAAAAAATCAAAACACGACCCCCCCCCCCCCCCACCCCCCCCCCACCCCCCCCCCCCCCCCCCCCCCCCCCCCCCCTTCAGTGTTATAGGTGGAAACAAAACAAGTTTGCCTGCAGGCCTTTTAAGAAATAATAATCCCCTACAAGAAATGATCCGTGGCAGAAATGATCTCACGCTGCGGGCACGGCCGTCTTATCCGACGCTCGGGGGCCGCGCGCGCAGGCCGAGGCGTGTAGGAACCGGCACGCGGTGGGGTTTTGTGGTTGATGCTAATAGCGTATAAACGTAGCCGCGTTTTTTTCCTCTGATTACCGAGCGCTGAGTAAAGTGAACACCTGCAACGAGTTACAAAGTGCTCATCTCTGGGGTCTGTGTGTGTGTGTGTGTGTGTGTGTGTGTGTGTGTGTGTGTGTGTGTGTGTGTGTGTGTGTGTGAAGTGTGATGATCATAGCTGGTTTCTAACAGCGATTTAAAATGGATTTTATATAGTCATTATTCACAGGGAATCGTAAAAACGCACAACGCGCTCCATGTTTGAGTGGTTTTTTTGAGTCGTTCGCCAAGGAGTCGAATCTCGTACTTGCCATTTGAGGCTCTTTGATTCGTCTCTTTTCGGTTATAATTCGCTGACTCGAGCCACCTGCGAGTCTGCTGATGCTTTCAAGGCAGATTTATTAGCATTTTAGATTTTACGAGTGGAGGAATCGAGTCATGTTTGTTGGGCTGTGGAATCGAGGAGTCAACTCATAATGAGGAACCGAGGATTCAAATTGCACTTGTGAGCTGAGCCTGCAAAGGAGTCGACTCATGCTTGCGTGCCGAGTCGAGGAGTCAACTCGTACGTGCGAGCTGAGGAGTCGACTCGTAATAGCGAGTTAAAGAATAGAGAAGTCAAATCATACAAGTGAGCTGAGTTGGCAAGTGTTCAACTCATAGAGTCGGGGAGTCAAATCATGCTTGTGTGCTGAATCGAGGAGTCAAATCATGCTTGTATGCTGAATCGAGGAGTCAAATCATGCTTGTGTGCTGAATCAAGGTGTCAACTCATTATTTGTGTGCTGAATCGAGGAGTCAACATGCTTGTGTGCTGAGTTGAGGAGTCAAATTATGCTTGTGTACTGAATTGAGGTGCCAAATCATGCTTGTGTGATGAGTCAAGGAGTCAACTCATGATTGTGTGCTGAATCGAGGAGTCAAATGCTTGTGTGCTGAGTCGAGGAGTTAAATCGTGATTGGGTGCTGAATCGAGGAGTCAAATCATACTTGTGTGGTGAGTCAAGGAGTCAAAAAACTTGTGTGCTGAGTCGACTCATACTTGTATGCTGAGTCGAGTCGTCAAATCATGCTTGTGTGCCGATTCGAGGAGTCAACTCATACTTGTGCACTTAGTCGAAAGTCAACTCATACTTGAGAGCCGAGTCAAGGACTCACCCATACTGATGAATCGACTCGTAATAGCGATTTGAGGAATCGAGATATATTGAGCGTCCGTGAACCTGTCAGGCCATTTTCCTTCTGAGGATGGTTCTCCTCGACAAGGCATTAATGGAACGATGATAACGTGTGAACATGAAGCGATAACCAGAAGACATTTAGGGCTAAAAAAAACCACTCACTGTTTATGGAGAACATTTAAATATACCATTTTTCGAAATAGGGTTTCGGGGGAAAAAAATAAAAAATAAATAAACGAGAAATTCGAAATGCGTCTGGGATAATGAACTCTTCCAGCCGTGCCTCTCGAAAGCCTAACAATGTGGATGTTTGAAAACGCGAAGTGCTTCAGAGCGCAATTACTAAGAGAGTGTGTAACGCTTCATGTCATGTTAATGCTAGCTGGGAGACGAACACTTGTTTTTCTCTGCTCCGCTTGCAGCACGGTGTGTGTGTGTGTGTGTGTGTGTGTGTGTAAGTACACGCGTTCTTGTGCGTAAGGCTTCGCGTTAGCAGCGCGGACGTGTATCGTTTGCGAAGGCGTCGCCTCGGTCCCCGCAGACGCCGCTTTTCCTCTCGCATCTCGTTACGATCGTCACATCTGAGAGACCAGACGGGAGTTTCTGAGGGAGAGAGCGAAAGAGAAACCAGCACGTCGTCTTTTCTTTCTTTCTCCCAGCCGAGCAAAAGGCGCATCACACTAATGCATCAAGGTCACGGCAGGAGCTGTGACAGTGAGCAGGGCTTCGGTGATGGATGTAGCGTCTGTTTCCCAGAGGCAGAGAATCAGGGTGTGTGTTAAGGCTCCGTGAACACCCCCCCCACCACCACCAACCCTCACACACACGCACGCACACACACACACGCCCTAGCCTTGTACCCTGAGTTCTGCAATCACATCTGGATTTGATTCAATTCCACTGGGGTCTGACTGCACACATCATCTGTAAAAAATTAATAATAAAAAAAAAAAGCAGGAATACGTTTGCACAAGAAAAACACCTTCTTAATTCGGCTGCAGGATAACGGCGTTGTTTCCGATATGAGGTTGTGTTTGTGTAAGACTGCGGTTGCCGTCCTCGCTGCTTCAAAAACAGCGTGCTTTTCTGAAGGAAAGAAATCTTTTGGAAGGCCTGTGCGTCGTAATAAAGCGGCACTTTCGTTCGTTCTGAAGGGGCGTGGCTTCCGTGCAAAGTTATTGCTGCATTAGTGAAAAGAGGCGTGGCTTCCGTGCAAAGTTATTGCAGCATTCGTTAAAAAGAGGTGTGGCTTCTGGGGAAAATTATGGCTGCATTCGCGAGAAGGGGCGTGGCTTCCGTGCAAAGTTATTGCTGCATTAGTGAAAAGAGGCGTGGCTTCTGTGTAAAATTATTGCTGCATTAGTGAAAAGAGGCGTGGCTTCTGTGCAAAATTATTGCAGCATTCGTTAAAAAGAGGCGTGGCTTCTGTGCAAAATTATTGCAGCATTCGTTAAAAAGAGGCGTGGCTTCTGTGCAAAGTTATTGCTGCAGTAGTGAAAAGAGGCGTAGCTTCTGTGCAAAATAATTGCAGCATTCGTTAAAAAGAGGCGTGGCTTCTGGGGAAAATTATGGCTGCATTCGCGAGAAGGGGCGTGGCTTCTGGGGGAAATGATTGCTGCAGTTGAGAAAAGAGGCGTGGCTTGTAGGTAAAATTATTGCTGCATATACGAAAAGGGTTTTGTCTTCTGCGCAAAAAGATTGCTGCACTTGTGAAAAGAGGCGTGGCTTCTGTGCAGAATTATTGCTGCATTCACTAGAAGGGGCGTGGCTTCTGTGCAGATTTATTGATGCATTTGCTAAAAGGGGCATGGCTTACCGTGCAAAATTATGGCTGCATTCGCGAGAAGGGGCGTGGCTTCTATGCACAATTTTTGCTGAATTCGTGAAAAGAGGCGTGGCTTCTGTACAACATAATTGCTGTAAAGGAGGTGAGAGTGGGCGTGGCTTTCAATATACTGTTGTTAAAGGAGGTGTGGCCTACTTGCCTGTTTGTCCTAGTGAAGAGATACTTGCCAACATGCTTGTCGTAATGGAGGCGTGGCTCTCTGCGATTGCCGTAAAGAGACTGTTAAGTTGAAAAGTAGCGAGAAGATTGCATGACGCTATTACGCTTGCCAAACGTAATCAGGGTAACCATGGCAACCGTCGGCCGTCGTAAATACATATTCCTCGTGCAGTTTGCACATGATAATGCTACAGCGTTCTGAAAGCTTCTCAGGGCTCATTAGGATTATATAAATGTACTCGCCCTAATTGCTCTGACCAACTTTCCAAACATCGTTAGCCACGGGAGCCGATCCGGGTCGAAATCCTCGCCTAAGCTCCGCCCTCCCCCCGCCCCCTGGCGCTGTGGTCATGTCATTCCTCCCTCGGGCCAGACCGCATGGCGTCCACCTCACTTTAAACACACCATCACTTTCTCCCAGCGTGCAAGGGGAATCCCGAGAGCATGTCATGTGGGGTTTTTTACCCGTGACCCGAAGTTAAGTTATTCGAAGTGTGTTTTCTGGACACAGCTGGCGAAAATAAATAAATAAATAAATAAATAAACACACAAATAAATAAAAAACTCGTCCTGAGAGCTGCACGCAATAGATTTACGGCATGGATTAAGACGGCCGGACGTTTTCCACATTAAGGTTCACTGGAATAAAAAAAAAAAAGAAAATAAATAAATAAATAAAATAAAAAACAATGTTGTAAAAGACAGCCTCATGGAGTGGGCATAGTGTCAGAATCCCACCATAACGACGCAGATTTGTGTTCGAGTTAATAAGACACTTTAATCCAGCTGGCTCACCTCCAACAACCCATGTGTGGGATTATAAAACGTGGGTTGCAACACACACACACACACACACACACACACACACACACACACACACTCGTTCCCCAGTTAGTTATGGGAATTTCACAATGGTTTCGTGTCAGAAACCATATCTAAAGCAAAGTGTGACCAATCAGAGGCTTTAAAAAGAACGTCCCGTTTTCTACGTTAATCTTCGCAAAGTGCGAAATACGAAAGTTAACGTCTATTGTCTGGTTTTTCCACACAGAGCCCGTAAGGGTTTCCTTTGGGGCACAAAATGCAGATTTTGTAAAATAAAACATTTACCAATAAAAAAAAACGCTGTTCGAAGGTTATTCAGATAATTATGATTAAAAAGTGTTAACGAAGTTTTCAGGAACATCGTAATCTAAAGCAGAGGTCCCCACGGAAACCGGTTTAATGCCAGACGGATAAATGCAACAAAATAACATGACACGAGCATAAAAACAGGTATTTTAACGCCGAATATTTGGTTTCCAAGCGGCTTCGAAAGCGTCGTTGCAAAGTGTCGCTGGCTGTAATATTATACAGAGCGGGGTTTGCTGCGTGGGAACGACCTGTCGCTATAAAATCCATATTTCATGTAGAAACTCCTGGTATTGTGTATTAAACGCATTAAAAGTCGTAGCATCTTCTTCTGTCTCCTCACTGCCGGTTCTGTTTGTTGTTTACGCTGCTAGCTCGGGGGCTAATTTAGCGCTAATGTATTAGCGGCCAGAGAAGCCCCTTTTGAGAAGGTAGCGGATGGAGGGAAGTCATGATGGCAAGAGCGAGTCATAGACGGACGTGGCGGAGGAAACCACCTCGTGGCATTTTCCAAAATAAAACAGAGAAATAAATGAATAAATAAATAAACGGAAAACAATGTAAGTTACAAACTCTTTCTGTCCAGCCCGGGACCGGTAGCGTTTTTAAATTATTATTATTATTATTATATATTATTATTATTATTATTATTATTATTATTACTATTATTAAATGGTCCTTTAAAGGTTCAATAAGTGATAATTGGATAATTAAAAAAGTGTCAATTTGAAAGATCTTTTTAAGGAACTAATAATAAAATTTATAATAAATAATTTATAATAAAAATATTATATAAAATCTTATAAAAATCTTATAAAAAGCAACTGTGAACTTTCGTCTAAAGGGTCCGAACGTTCCCTCAGAGAAGATTGAGAAGGACCCTTTCGCAAAACGATTTCCCTAAAAGACAACGGATACCATGCTACACACACACACACACCACACACACACACACACACACACACACACAATAGTATTTGCCGTATAAGCAGGAGTTTCCAGCTTTCTAAAAGGGTTCTTCTTACATTGACATTCATGGCATTTGGCCGAATAAACTCCGTATCAGTAAATGCATTCTAACGCCGGTTCATTAGGACCCAGAATGCACCTCGCTTTCTATTCGGGAATGAAATTAATTTATAAGGACGTCCCCGAGACGCAGCTTCTCCGGTATCATTTTGCCAGCGACTCAGGCATCAAGGGAGGAAGTTCGAACCGCCACCTTGAAGCGCTTGATTCCTTTAAGTATATCATCCTTTAACCCTGAGACACGCTGGGCCCGGTCTCGCTGCGCTGGCGAAACCAAAGGGAGTGTTGTGCAGCGCGGAGATAAAGTGCCGGTTCCGTTTTTGTCTCTTTAAGCAAAGCATCGTAGCGCGGGACGCTCGCCAGCCGACTTCGTCCGTAAGTTGTTTGTGGCGTTCGCTATTGTCCGTACGATATAAAAACGTCACCTTATGGCATTTCTTAAGAAATTTTAAGCTATAAAAACAACACCTCGCCCTCTCTGCGCTCTCCAGCTAGTTTTTTTTCCCAGACTAATTTGACTTCGTGGATTTTCCTGTCGCGTCCGTATATCGGATTTAAACGGAGCTAGGTCACTTCGTTTTTTTCACCCGGTTTTACAGGTCAGTCCATGCGCACGATGGATACAATTCTAACCGATACCGCATTCTTTGCTCCATAAAACGGCGCCACGGTTCATTAGAACACTGATTTCGATTCCCCGAGGCTTTAATCAACAATGTTCCCCGGAGAAAAGTCCTCAGTTTTCTACAGAAGTACAGGGGGGGGGGGGGGTTTCAGGGACTTGTTTCAGACCCTGCACGTGTTAAATGTGTAAAATTCTAGGCCTCGGGCGCGTCCTCGGCCAACAAAGCTGATTTTTTCTGTTTTACAACCGTTTCTGCTTTTATTTCTCACCATTAATGGTTTGGACTTAAAGAGTCGTATTTGAAATCCTTCTCAAACCCTTGTTTTTATTTAATACGGGATCTGCGGCGCTTTTATTATAAGTCTCGTGCAGGAGCTTGGACGCACGAAGCCTTTGGCGGTGTGGTTTTGATACATTCCCTAATAAACTAGTAAAAAGACGAAAAACAAAAATGAAGCTTTTTTTTATTTCCCCTCTCTCGCGCGCCGTACGCCCGTCATGTCGCGTCGGCCTGCTTAATGCACCGGCGCGCTTAATAACGACGCGGACGTCGGTCTCGCCGCCTGGCGCTCAGCACCGGCGTTACGAAGTGTGTAGCGGAGGCAAATATATTCGAATAGAAATGTTGTCTTGAGGTGATTTAATATGACGCCTGTGTGTTTTATTCTACGCTAACCTAAAAAAAATAACGTTTGGGAAGATATTGGAAAAGTTTCTAAACTAGAAATTTAATTCGTTCCCGAATATTTGTAACCTGAAGCGAATTTCCCCATAGGGAATAATGGAAAGTCGGATAATGCGTTCCAGACCACCGGAAATATGACTTTTTAAGAAGAAAAATGAAAGCACTAATATGTACTTTATACTTATTTTTTTTACTTTTACAATTGACCAAACCACTAAAAAAAAAAAGGTAAAAAATGTAACAAATTATGAATATTAAAAGAATCATTTCCGATGTAAAATAGATGTTAAATAATCAATAATTGTGCTGCGGACACTGTGGCTTAGTGGTTAGCACGTTCGCCTCACACCGCCAGGGTCCGGGTTCGATTCCCGTCTCGGCCATGTGTGTGTGGAGTTTGCATGTTCTCCCCGTGCCTCAGGGGGTTTTTCTCCGGGTTCTCCGGTTTCCTTCCCCGGTCCAAAAAACATGCACGGTAGGTTGATGGGCACCTTGGAAAATTGCCCCTAGTGTAGGAATGTGTGTGTGTGTGTGTGTGTGTGTGTGTGTGTGTGTGTGTCCTGTGATGGGTTGGCATTCCATCCAGGGTGTATCCTGCCTTAATGCCCATAGACGCCTGAGATAGGCACAGACTCCCCGTGACCCGAGGGAAGATCGGATAAAGCGGTAGAAGATGAATGAACGAATGAATAATCAATAATTGTATTGCGTGGAGATTTTTTTTGAGAGAAATGTATATAATTATCGTTCAAAAGCGAGAGGCGGGTTTTTTTTTTTTTTGACGACCGGCCAATCGTCCCGATGTTATACATCACCGCGCCGCTGGACCGTCTCCCGCGCTCGCACGTCTTTTGGCAGAAGCTCCTTTTTACAGCTCCGAAACCAGCGAAACGCGCCGCATCTGGCCTTTATTATTTATCACCCTGATCGTGAACAGACGATCTGCGCTTGGCCTACAGAGCTAATCATCTCCGCAGTAAATACCCCGTGTATCGCCTTTATGACTGCCGCAGGCTCGCGACTACGCCGCGCCGGGCCGTTTATACGATGCACATGGATCATGTACGTGACATTATTGCCGTACGCGCCCTGGTCCCGGAATGCCGGAGCGTTGTTTACAAACGTGCGACAAACGTCAATCCTCGCGGCGGACGCCAACGCCAGGGCAACGTCACCTGACTTCCCCCCGAAATATCGTAAATTTACCTCAACGCCACGTGATGCTGACCGGGTTTTCACGTCTCTGCTCTCTCTCTCTCTCTCTCTCTAGCCCTCTCTCTCTTCAGCTGTCTCTCTCTCTCTCTCTCTACTCTCTCTTGAGCTCCCTCTGACCCTCTCTCTCTTGAGCTGTCTCTCTCTGTCTAGAGCTCTCTGCTCTCTCTCTCTCTCGAGCTCTCTGCTCTCTCTCTTGAGCTCTCTCTAACCCCCTCTCTCTTGAGCTGTCTCTCTCTGTCTCTAGCTCTCTGCTCTCTCTAACCCTCTCTCTCTTGAGCTCTCTGCTCTCTCTCTCTTGAGCTCTCTACTCTCTCTCTCGAGCTCTCTCTACTCTCTCTCTCTCGAGCTCTCTCTAGCCCTCTCTCTCTTGAGCTGTCTCTCTCTGTCTCTAGCTCTCTGCTCTCTCTCTCTCTCTCTCTCTCTCTCTCTCTCTCTCTCTCCTCTCTCTCTCTCTCTCTCTCTACTCTCTCTCTTGAGCTCTCTCTAACCCTCTCTCTCTTGAGCTGTCTCTCTCTGTCCTCTAGCTCTCTGCTCTCTCTTGAGCTCTCTGCTCAATCTCGAGCTCTCTACTCTCTCTCGAGCTCTCACTCTAGCTCTCTCTAGCCCTCTCTCTCTCTTGAGCTGTCTCTCTCTGTCTCGAGCTCTCTGCTCTCTCTCTCGAGCTCTCTGCTCTCTCTCGAGCTCTCACTCTACTCTCTCTCTCTAGCTCTCTCTCTCTCTCTCTCTCTCTCTAGCCCTCTCTCTCATGAGCTGTCTCTCTCTGTCTCTAGCTCTCTGCTCTCTCTCAAGCTCTCTGCTGTCTCTCGAGCTCTGTCTCCAACTCTCTGATCTCTCTCTAGCACAAGCGCTCTCTGCTCTCTCTCAAACTCTACTCTCTCTAGCCCTCTCTCTCTCGATTCTCTCTCTCTGTCTCTAGCTCTCTGCTCTCTCTCAAACTCTCTGCTCTCTCTCAAGCTCTGTCTCTAGCTCTCTGCTCTGTCTCTCTCTTAAACTCAACTCTCTCTAGCCCTCTCTCTCGAGCTCTCTCTCTGTCTCTAGCCCCCTGCTCTCTCTGATCTCTCTCTCTCTCTCTCTCAGTCTCTTGAGCTCCTTGTGTTCTCTGTCGAGGTCCCTGCCTCCATGCCTCCGGTCTCAGTTCGTTCCTCCCGCGCCTTTCCTTCCCTATTAGTGCCTCCTTTATTTGTGGTTATTATTATTATTATTATTATTATTATTATTATTATTATTCTATTAAAAACAATGAACATTTATATCCAGAGTGTGTCTCTCTGCATCTGGGTTCCACCCTGGGTTCCAGCCCTGCTCTCGAACCTAACACTCAGGTTACGACGCTAGGGTAAGCGTCGCCGCTTCATCTTAGCCTCGACGGAGAAAAAAAACGGTAAAAAGAAACGGTATATACTCAGAAATGAATCTGCGTCATTTAGAAAAGATATCGTTTATATGTATGGATCGTGATATTTTTTTCTCTTACGATTAATCGCGCGACCCTAAACATGGACGATTCAGACACGTAGGTTTGATCGGAAACCTGCAGTTTTATTTTCATTCATTCATTCATTCATTCATTCATTCATTCATCTTCTACCGCTTTATCCGACCTTCCCTCGGGTCACGGGGAGTCTGTGTCTATCTCAGGCGTCTATGGGCATTAAGGCAGGATACACCCTGGATGGAATGCCAACTCATTGCAGGACACACACACACACACACACACACACACACTAGGGACAATTTTCCAAGGTGCCAATCAACCTACCGTGCATGTTTTTGGACCGGGGGAGGAAACCGGAGAACCCGGAGAAAAACCCCCCCGAGGCACGGGGAGAACATGCACAAACTCCACACACACATGGCCGAGACGGAAATCGAACCCGAACCCTGGCGGTGTGAGGCGAACGTGCTAACCACTAAACCACCGTGCCACCTTCAGTTTTATTTATCATTTATTTGTATTCTTTACATTTTCCTCCAAAAATAAATAAATAACTCTTAGGATTATTTACCAACACCGGGTAGATCCTGTTGTTTATGTGTAAATACACTAGCTGTAAAAACGCTCCCTTTTTCGCCGGCGCAAAACGCCAA
>JACRUU010000018.1:7174509-7184509 GCA_030449085.1 Kryptopterus vitreolus
TCGTAAAGGGAACGAGTTCCTGCGCAATCAACCCAAAAAAGGCGTCAGTAACCCGATCACTACACTCCCATCATACAGTGCATTTCTTTCATTACACTGAAATCTACTGTAACAATTTAACATCAACAAAATGCTGTAAAATAATGCAGTAAAGAATGTGAATAAAGTCAATGATTCAGAGGCGAAAAGAAGGAGAACAAACAAATAAATAGTGGTGGAGGTTTAAATATAAAAAATCTCGGGCGGGCGGACGGATGGATGGATAGATAGACAGATAAATGAATGATTTGATATTCTATTCTAGATAGATAGATGGATGGATGGATGGATGGATGGATGGATGATTGGATAGATAGATGGGTTAATGGATAGGCCGATGGATGGATGTTTGGATAGATGATTGGATAGATAGATAGATAGATAGATAGATAGATAGATAGATTAATGGATAGATAGATGAATGAGCGGATGGATGGATGTTTGAATAGATAGATAGATAGATAGATAGATTGATAGATAGATAGATTGATTGATTAACGGATAGATAGATGAATGAGGGGATGATGGATGGATGACTGGATAAATCAATAGATAGATGGATAGATGGATAGATAAATAGATAGATAGATGGATAGATAGATAGATTGATAGATTAACGGATAGATTGATGAATGAGCAGATGGATGGATGATCGGATAGATCAATAGATGGATAGATGGATAGATGGATGGACGGATGAATGATTTGATAGATAGATAGATAGATAGATATATAAATGAGAAAGAATTAAACTGATATATTGAGATGCTACACCACCAGAAATGAACTAATAAAAGAAAGACCACAAATGGAGAGACAAAAACAAAAGTAGACTGAAAGTAGCCGTCTGAATAGATCTCTCTCTCTCTCTCTCTCTCTCTCTCTCTCTCTCTCTCTCTCTCTCTCTCTCTCTCTCTCTCTCTCTCTCTCTCTGTCTCTCCCCTCAACCTCACATCCCTCATTTTTCCTCTCGGACTGTTTATCCCTCTATATTTATATATCCTGTGTATTTCCTATAGTTTATGTTCAGCCTCTTGTTTTTTTCCTCCCACCGTCTCCTTGCTTTTTACACCTCCATGTGTCTCTCTCTCCGCCTTCTCCGCTTCCGATCCCTTCTTTTCTCTCTCTCTCTGTCTTTCTCTCTTCCATTCCCTCACTCTATCTTTCTCACTCTGTTTATTTCCCGCTCGATTCTTCTGTATTAAGGAGCGCCAGTGAACGGCATTAGTTTTACTTTGCAGCGTGTGTGTGCGCGTGTGTGTGCGCGTGTGTGTGCGTGTGTGTGTTTGCGTGTGTGTGTGTTTAGAAACACTGTGTTCGCCCCTGAGGCACATTAAGCCTCTCCTTCACCCCGTTGTATCTCCTGAATGAGTAGGAGGAATCAGGGGCTACGTGGCAGCGGTTAGTGTTACGAGACGTTACGAGCGCCGCCATTGTTCGCCGCACAGCTGCTAACGCGTCTCGGATCAGCGCTAATAAGTGCAAACGCGGGTCAGTTTATCCTTTCAGAAGAGTAAATCGGCACTGGAGGCCTCCGACGTCCAAATAAAAGGGCCACTTACACCAGTGTAAGACATTATGATGTCCTCTGTGAAGCACCGACACACACATACACACATACGCTGTTATTGCTCCACATGAAGGGTAAGGTAAATATTGTGGCTGTGACACGGAGAGCTTTTCTCACAGTCACTCGGGATTGTGGGAACGAAAAGGGTGGAGGAAGCGGTATATATATATATATATATATATGTATATGTATATTTTGGGCACGGTGGTTTAGTTTGATTCCCGTCTCGGCCATTTGTGTGTGGGGTTTGTACATGTTCTCCATGTGCATCAGGGGGTTTTTCTCCGGGTTCTCCGGTTTCCTCCCCCGGTCCAAAAAAAAAAAAAACATGCACGGTAGGTTGATTGGCACCTTGGAAAATTGTCCCTAGTGTATGAATGTGTGTGTGTGTGTGTGTGTGTGAGTGTGTGTGTGGTGTGTCCTGCGATGGGTTGGCATTCCATCCAGGGTGTATCCTGCCTTAATACCTATAGACGCCTGAGATAGGCACAGACTCCCCGTGACCCGAGGGAAGATCAGATAAAGCGGTTTTGGTAGAAGATGAATGAATGAATAAATATATGTATATAGTATATATATATATATGTATATATATATATATATATATATATATATATATATATGTATATATATTATATTTAAAAAATTACAAAATTAAAGTAACAATAATTCGTTACAAAAAAAAAGAAAATTCAACTCAAATTCCTTGTGTGTGTAAACATACTTGGTAATAAATCTATTTCTGATTCTGATTCTGAATTCGTCTCAGTAAATCAATTTTAATTCGATACTCAGCAAGAAAGATTTTAACCAAGATTTTTTTTTTGTTGTAAAAAAAAAACAGACAGAATGAATGAATGAATGAATGAATGAAGCCAAGAAGTTTTCAGTTAGGGATTATTTTTTATTTTGGCTCTCCCTGGTTTAAAAAAAAAATACCATTTATCTTGCCTGGAGCCTACATTTGTCTTCGAGAAGCAATACAAACTCTATTTCCACTGTAGAGCAATCAGCCATGGGAGCTATCGATTTCTCGCCCAGCTGCGCCCGCACAAAATTGCTTCGGAGCGGAACGGCAGGAGGAACGACTCGGCCTCGGGCTTCGGCTGACGGGCTGCTGGTCAGACAACCCAGTACAGAGGAGCGATTTCGGGCCCAATCATATATCCAAACTTAATAGGAGATTTTTTTAAGGGTGCATTATTTAATAATCCTGATATATATGGAAAAACAACAGACATATACACTTTATAAGGAATACCTTCATGCAAAAAGTGTGTAGTGTAGGGCTTTAATAAACTCTGGATTTCCTTCATCAAAAAAAAAAAAAAAAAATGGTTCGGAGGAGAAAAGGAAGATCGGTTTGTGCTAGCCATCCGTAATTAAAATAAATTTCGATGCCACTTATTGGTTCCTGGTTCTTGCTGAGTATCGAATTAAAATTGATTTACTGAGACAAATTCAGACTCAGAATTAGAAATAGCTTTATTACCAAGTATGTTTACACACACAAGGAATTTGAGTTGAATTTTCAAAAGTAACTATAATTTAAATTACACATTTTTTTTTCTCAGTAACTGTAACGGATTATTGTTACTTTTATTTTGTCATTTTTTGTAATATATATATACATATATAATTTTTTTTGACCTTCCGCCCAGCTAATCTTCCAGGACCTTATGTTGCAATCTAAACATCAGTTTACAAGATTTTGTAAAAACCGAAGGCAAATCTAAGTGTAATTATTGTAATAAACTAATATGTTGCGAGCGAGGTGACTAAACCAACCAACATGACTAAATTGGGAATCGATAAGAATCAGAATCGGTAAAATTAACATGATACCCAGCCCTAATCTCTGCTCTGATTGGCTGCAGGTCCTGCTAGTCATTATCCATGACGTCTTTTGTTGCCAGGGCTAATCACTTTTGAGGTTTTTTTGTATATTTGCAATTTTTTTATAGCACAAATTATGTGTTTTTTCAGATGTCAAACTGCCAGGACCTTCCACACATCCACTCTTCCAGGACCTTATGTGGTAATCTAAACATCTGGCCTGATTTAGCTGTTGCAGACAAAAAAAAAAAAATTCGTTTTCTGAGTCACAATTACAAATCGAAATCTAACGATACTGTATACATGATATAGAGCAGCTCAAAAGTTTGTGGACACGTGATCGTCACAGTGATTCATAACCATGGTAGCTTATTGGTTAAGGCACTGGCCTTTGCACCAGCAGATTGCCTGTTCGAATCCCTCCAGGCTTGTGAGGGAAAGTAGGCCAAATCTATCAGCGTTTACATTCGAAAGACTTATTTGTTTGGCACAAGACCGCGAGTGTACAGTTACCGTGGCGACATCGGAGAAGAGAGACATCTGTTCTGTCGCTCTTTGCACCTGCGGCACGTCTGAGAGAAACGTTTCCCCAAGCTCTCACGAAATTTACGAGCTCCAGGAGGACGGCGTTGTTTAAAACGCTTCGCCCAAGGCTGCGTTCGTCCTAGCTAATTGCTACGTCTTACACCTCGATCCTGTCACGTCGCGCGCTAGTACTCTCCTTTTGATGATTTGCAGTTGCTCAGTAGTGTCAGGGTCGGGCAAAATGAGCCGCCCCTCGGCCCATCAACATCATAAACGCGGGAATATAGCCGCGAGTGTAATTGGCGCGCGAAAGCGTTTTCGTTCTTCGCAGCTCAGCGCCATGATCACACTGGCTCTATGTCAGTCCTTCATTAAACAATGATCAATCTCGCTCAGTGGGTGCCGAAAAGGATGTTCCTGCAAAGACAAATGGCTTCATCCCCAGCGCGAGCCGAGTGAAATTTCATTCCGCCGTCAAATATCAAGGTTTTCGGAAAGAAAGGGAAAAAAAAAAGAAGAAAAATTATTTCTTAATGCAAGGAAAAGAGGAAGGTGCCAAAACTTTTGAGTGATGTCATAGAAAGACCATTTTCGGTTTTCCCCAACAACCGACGGTTTGATGGATGCGATGGATTTTGTGGGGGGAAAAAAAAAAACCCAAGCCGTTTATTGTGGCAACGAGGAACCTGGCGAAGAACCAGACAGGCGAAAAGGTTCTACTGGGAGGAATTATGGACTGAAAAGCTTTGTTAGAGAAGATTCCCCGAGCGAAAGGTGCATTAGGGAAGAATAACGGGCTGAAAAGTAAAGATTTACAGGCGCATCGCGGACTGGAAGGACTGGTGACCATTTACATTGCACAGAATTTAGCAGACATCCGTTTCCAGAGCGACGAACCAAGATACAAACAACCTTAAACTCCGTTGTTTTTTTTTGGTGATGCTGACAGTGAAAAATAGGAAGAAGTTCTAGGTGGAGAATTTCTGGAAGAGATAGATCTGGTGACTCTGGTGTTCATGGGAAGTTCATTCCACCACCTCTGTGTCCGAACTGAGAAGAGCCTTGAACTAAACTTACCTCTTATACTGAGAGAAGGTGGAAGAAGGTCTCAGGCAACGAGGTGTGGTATGGGGGGGGGGGGGTGGGGGTGAGGGTGTTGGTGATGGGGGTGGGGTTGAATGTGGGGGGGGGTGATGAGGACTGTGAGGTAGAAAGTGAAGAATCCTGGGCTGGAATGTTCTTCAGAGGAGAATCCTGGACTGGAATGTTCAACAGAGAAAATTCCTGGACTGGAATACTTTTCAGAGAAGAAACTTGGACTGGAATGATGAGGACTGTGAGGTAAGAAGTGAAGAATCCTGGACTGGAATGTTCTTCAGAGAAGAATGTTGGATTGAAATGTTCTTCAGAGAAGAATAATGGACTGGAATGATGAGGACTGTGAGGTAAGAAGTGAAGAATCCTGGATTTGAATGTTCTCCAGAGAAGAATGTTGGATTGAAATGTTCTTCAGAGAAGAATGGTGGACTGGAATGATGAGGACTGTGAGGTAAGAAGTGAAGAATCCTGGACTGGAATGTTCTTCAGAGAAGAATGTTGGATTGAAATGTTCTTCAGAGAAACATCCTGGACTGGAATGTTCTTCAGAGGAGAATGATGGATAGAAATGTTCTTCAGAGATGATTCTTGTATTGAGATGTTCTTCAGAGAAGAATCTTGGAGTGGAATGATGAGGACTGTGAGGTAAAAAGTGAAGAATCCTGGACTGGAATGTTCTTCAGAGAAGAATGTTGGATTGAAATGTTCTTCAGAGAAAAATCCTGGACTGGAATGTTCTTCGGAGAAGAATGTTGGATTGAAATGTTCTTCAGAGAAAAATCCTGGACTGGAATGTTCTTCAGAGGAGAATGATGGATTGAAATGTTCTTCAGAGATGATTCTTGTATTGAGATGTTCTTCAGAGAAGAATCTTGGAGTGGAATGATGAGGACTGTGAGGTAAGAAGTGAAGAATCCTGGACTGGGATGTTCATCAGAGAAGAAACATGGATGTTCTGGAATGTTCTGGAATTGAGGACTGTGAGGTAAGAGAAGAATCCTGGACTGGAATGTTCTTCAGAGAAGAATGGTGGACTGGAATGATGAGGACTGAGGTAAGAAGTGAAGAATCCTGAACTGGAATGTTCTTCAGAGATGATTCTTGTATTGAGTTGTTCTTCAGAGAAGAATCTTGGAGTGGAATGATGAGGACTGTGAGGTAAGAAGTGAAGAATCCTGGACTGGAATGTTCTTCAGAGAAGAATGTTGGATTGAAATGTTCTTCAGAGAAAAATCCTGGACTGGAATATTCTTCAGAGGAGAATGATGGATTGAAATGTTCTTCAGAGATGATTCTTCTATTGAGATGTTCTTCAGAGAAGAATCTTGGAGTGGAATGATGAGGACTGTGAGGTAAGAAGTGAAGAATCCTGGACTGGGATGTTCATCAGAGAAGAAACATGGACTGGAATGTTCTTCAGAGAAGAATCCTGGACTGGAATGTTCTTCAGAGAAGAATGTACATGGACTGGAATGATGAGGACTGTGAGGTAAGAAGTGAAAAATCCTGGACTGGAATGTTCTTCAGAGAAGAATGGTGGACTGGAATGATGAGGACTGTGAGGTAAGAAGTGAAGAATCCTGGACTGGGATGTTCATCAGAGAAGAAACATGGACTGGAATGTTCTTCAGAGAAAAATCCTGGACTGGAATGTTCTTTAGAGAAGAATCCTGGACTGGAATGTTCTTCAGAGAAGAATCCTGGACTGGAATGTTCTTCAGAGAAGAATCCTGGACTGGAATGTTCTTCAGAGAAGAATAATGGACTGGAATGATGAGGACTGTGAGGTAAGAAGTGAAGAATCCTGGACTTGAATGTTCTCCAGAGAAGAATGTTGGATTGAAATGTTCTTCAGAGAAGAATGGTGGACTGGAATGATGAGGACTGTGAGGTAAGAAGTGAAGAATCCTGGACTGGAATGTTCTTCAGAGGAGAATGATGGATTGAAATGTTCTTCAGAGATGATTCTTCTATTGAGATGTTCTTCAGAGAAGAATCTTGGAGTGGAATGATGAGGACTGTGAGGTAAGAAGTGAAGAATCCTGGACTGGGATGTTCATCAGAGAAGAAACATGGACTGGAATGTTCTTCAGAGAAGAATCCTGGACTGGAATGTTCTTCAGAGAAGAATCCTGGACTGGAATGATGAGGACTGTGAGGTAAGAAGTGAAAAATCCTGGACTGGAATGTTCTTCAGAGATAGATTGAATCCTGGACTCTGGATTCCAATCCTGGACTGGAATAAAAGCTTCTTCAGAGACGACTGAAATGCAAATGGATTTTATTCATTACATTAAAAAAAAAACCTTTAGGACTAAAATGTAAAATGTCTTTGCTTTGCCGCTTCACGCTGATTATACGGATCATTTCCCACACAGCACCATCGGTAAAGTGCACACGTTACTAACGACTCCCGGCTCGGAGGGAGTCTCACGTATGTGCGTTACATAACCAGCGCAAATGAAATCACTCTAACCGCCACAGATTAACTGTTCACCCCGCTAACCTTATCATGCAGGCTTACTTCAAATCCACAGATGTGTGTGTGTGTGTGTGTGTGTGTGTGGTGTGTGTGTGTAGGAGGCTGCGGCGTGATTAGTATGATTATGATTGTACGCGGAAATTCTCCCACAGAGCCGAGAAGCAGAGAGAGGGGAATTTACACAGCGCGGCATTGCTAATCGCGAAAACGGATGCGGGTCGCAACGCGAACGCCGCCTTATTACCAACAAACCCCCCCCCCCCCCCGCGCATTTCTGCTCTAACACAATTAGAAACGTATTGTCGCGTAATTATAGAGCGTTCTTTTTGTGCGGCTTTAATCAGGTCGCACATGCCAGAGTCACGGAGGTTCGTTGATTAGCCGCGTTGTGTATACGTGGTGTGTTTTCGGGGGGGATTAAACTATTAGGTTGGAAAATAAATCTGATTTTAAAAGGAGAAGGGGGAGGGGGGGGGGGTAGGGGGGGGGGGGCGTTAAGGGATACTGTACTTGATAGGTCTGTAGGGATGCATGTAATGTAATAGTGGTGATCAGTTCCGAACCTAGTCTTACTGCTTCTCCTGCATTTGGGCGATGGATTGGAAATTTCGCCTTTCCCTCGGAGAAAGCGAATAAACGAATAGGGCAGCCGCGGAATTCCACATGGAATGTCTTCCCGGGATGAGTCGGGTTCTTCTTAGGGTTTCGTCCTGTTTACAGTCATTAATTAGACGCAACTCATACTTGAAATAAAAACGTAATATGATATGGTGCACGGTGGTTTAGTGGTTAGCACGTTCGCCTCACACCGCCAGGGTCCGGGTTCAATTCCCGTCTCGGCCACGTGTGTGTGGAGTTTGTGCATCTTCTCCCTGTGCCTCAGGGGGTTTTTCTCCGGGTTCTCCGGTTTCCTCCCCCTGGTCCAAAAAACATGCACGGTAGGTTGATTTGCACCTTGGAAAATTGTCCCTAGTGTATGAATGTGTGTGTGTGTGTGTGTGTGTCAAGCGATGGGTTGGCATTTCATCCAGGGTGTATCCTGCCTTAATGCCCATAGACGTCTGAGATAGACACAGACTCCCCGTGACCCGAGGGAAGATCGGATAAAGCGGTAGATAAGGATGAATGAATGAATGAACACCGTAATATGTACGTGAACTGAAACACGCTTCGAATTGAGAACCTTTTGGGGCAGCAAAGTTATTTCACAAACAATTAACCCCAAAAAAAGAGCAGTTCGCGGAGGAAAACAACCGGGAATCACGACATCATGACATCACACACGAGCCTTTATATGAGTGTGTCATGTATCTGCAGCATTTACTTACAGTATAAGCTGTCTCATTCTCACTCGTTTTTCGTACTTTTCGAACCGTCGCCGTGGCTCGTGCCAACGCTGAGATCATTCCGGGGATCCCACCCTAGTGTGTGTGTGTGTGTGTGTGTGTGTGTGTGTGTGTGTTTCTAGTGTCGGGCCGGGTCGTAATAGCACAGCATATCATTTACAGGTTGGATTGGTCACCTCGGATTGATTCTGAGCAGCGTGACGCTTTTAACGCCCGTCAAGTCGAATTCTACGGCTCTTTAGAAGCCAACACACGGCATTGAGAGGACGGGGGGGGGGGGGGGGGGGTGAAAGAGGCTGGCACTGGATCCTGTGGCAATCATGCCGAGAAGGAGAGAGAGAAAGAGGGAGAGAGAGAAAAAAAGACGCTGAGTGTGCTCAGAGAGAAAAGCCTTTTCTCGTCGCTATAAGAAAGGCTGTCGGGTCGGCGGCCCAGTGTGCGGTATCTGGGTCTTTCAGATGGTGCGACGGTCCGTGTGTGTGTGTGTGTGTGGTGTGTGTGTGTGTGTGTGTGTGTGTGTGTCCGGAAGGCGGCATAGTAGCGAGTATTTGAGTATTTGAATAGAAGCACTGCTGAGATTCCCATTTACCCATCAGCCCCGAGAGTCTGTGCTCTCTCGCTGTTGGAAGCCCAGAAAGGAAGTGTTGTAGATACCCCACAGCTCTGTACAATCACACACACACACACACACACACACACACACACACACACACACACACACACACACACACACATACACATGCTCGCCTTAGTATCCTTGCAAAGAGCTTCTATTGCTTATAAACGCTTCGCTTCCACTTTAGTACCGAAAAGCCCATTTATTTATTTATTTATTTATTTATTTATTTATTTATTTATTATTAAAAGAAAATCCCTTGTTTGCTTCAAAAAAGGCAAAAATTCCAAAATCTCTCGCCGTTAAAAGACACGACGCTTTTCATTATTCAAGAATGCAACCAGATCCACCGCTCCAGCTCATCCCCGAACACCGGATCCCAGGCCAGCTCGTCCACTCCTCATCTGTCTTATCGTCTTTTTTGGATTTTTGAGCCAAAACAAACACATTGTGTTTTTGGCTGAAGAAGAAGAAAGAAAAAAAAAACC
>JACRUU010000018.1:7187009-7194509 GCA_030449085.1 Kryptopterus vitreolus
CCCCCGTAATTGGCGCGTGTCACGCTTTTCAGCGAGGAGATCGCCGCCTTCCATTCAATGATGCGTTACGCATTCGGGTCCTCTGTGTGCTTTACGATGCCCTCCAGCTTTCGTTTTTCGGGTTTTAATCTCCTCCCTGATTGGACTCGCATGTTTCGTGTTAGCGGTCATTAGTTTGCCTTCTTGCCCCCCCCCCTCCCCCCCCAACGCCCGAATAACACCTGTCGCTGTCACTCATTAGCACGTTACAGTTACGTTTACACCTTGTAGACACCGATTTTTATACGTTTGTAAAAGTAAAACACCTACATTAGGGATTTTAATAGAGTAATACATTAACGAGGCTCTTCCGTGAGCTACTAATGACTGGTCACAGTCAATGTGAGAAGCATCTTATAACAAATGAGGTTAATTGACCTGGGATTGGGTATAAATAAAGTGTCTTAATGAGTAACGAGTCGCTCACGTGTAAAGAGGGGCGGAGCTTCAGAGGTTTGGCGATTGTGGAATCATTCCAGAATGACGTCCCTCAAAAATCGAATTGCAAACGAGTTGACGATCTCATCATTTCCAAGTCACGAGTGTGTAATGGAAATCACAGCACGGGCTCATTAACACCTCCGGAATTTGCATTTAATTTAATGTACAGACGCACGTATTCCGAGCGATTTACAAATGAGCGGGATAAGGGCCGTGCTCAAGGGCCCACTAGGGGCAGCGTTCCCGCTTAGAGCTTAATGAAGTAATCGCTGAGTTTCCACCTCGCTCAGAAATCATTGTCGGTGAAAACGTTTTGCCACGTCGCCCACAAACTCATGTTAGGGGAGGTGATAGCCTAGTGGTTAAGGGGTTGGACTCTTGACCAAAAGATCATGGGTTCAAACCCCACCACCACTAAGCTGTGCCACTAGTGTCACTAGTGGGTCCTTGAGCAAGGCCCTTAACCCTGAATTGCTCAATTGTAAGTCGCTCTGGATAAGAGCGTCTGCCAAATGCTGCAAATGTAAATGTAAATGTAAATGTAAATCTATATCATGCAAAAAGAAGTGGTCATGCGTGAACATGATCCAGAAAACGTTTACTTTTCCACTTTTTTAATGATATTTTTCTACGGGACTTTGGTATTTCCTATTTTAACGATAAATGAATAAGTGAGTAAATCCTAATTTACCCTGTTTATAAATATACAAATATTAACAAGTGCCGTTCATTCATTCATTTATATACATTTGTGGCATTTGGCAGACGGCCTTATCCAGAGCGACTTACAACTGAGCAATTAAGGGTTAAGGGCCTTGCTCAAGGGCCCACTAGTAGTAGCTTTAGTGGTCATGGGGTTCGAACCACTGAGCCACCACCTCCCATATATATATATATACATATATATATATATATATATATATATATATATATATATATATATATATACACTGCATTTTTGCAAGCATCACTTCAAGTTGCGATGTTTTCGAATGCGTTTCAAACACCGCGTCAAGATTTTGCACATTTATTACATGGATTTATCTTTGTTGTTAGCAGCGTAGCATGAAAACGCGCCGGAAATGCAATTTACGGCCTGTCTGTTGTTGTTAACTCAAGCATGGTGTGCTCTCGTGTATCAGCATTTAACTAACAGGGATAAAAGAATCCCCCGTGCGGCGAATTCGTTTTTGGCTTCTCCTTCGGTATTGCTGCGTGATCCCCCCACCCCGGGGCGGTCCGGCGCGATCTTCTTCGCTGGACCCGAAAATGCAAATTCCCGGTGTTGGAAATCAATAGGCACGTCGATTCCATCCCGTACACGCGGGCGACGTAATTGGACGAAGCATAGGGGCTTGTATTACATGCGGCAGGTCATTTATAACACTTTGGCCAGCGATAAGTGCGCATGGCGTCGAACGGCGCGGTACTCGTACTCGCGAGCCGATTAGCAGGAGACCTGCTTCCCCCGGGTCTCGCATAAATGCGTAATGTCGCATTCCCTCGGAGAAAGCGCAAAGACCTCGAGATATGGAGGAGTTAAAAAGGGCCGTTTTATTTCGCCAAGAGACTTAAAAAGGCCCACAGAGTGAAATGTGTTCGGATTCAGGGGCATCTGTTTGTATTTAGGGGACAATCTGGCTTGTAGGGAATGATCACCATGAATGGCTTTGTTTTTGGTGACTCACGTCTTCTTTTGATTTATTTTTGTTGTGACAATTTTGCATGATGTCATTTTGTGTATGACTAATTTTTTTACCCTTTTTTTTGTTTTTGATTTATATATATATATATATATATATATATACATATATATATATATATATATATATATATATATAATTCTTTATTATTAATAATTATTTATTTATTTTTTAAACTTTTTTTTTGTTAATTATTGTTTTGTTTCATTCCAGTTGAACTCATCTTGTGTTTGGAATTTTCCTTGACAAATCTTTCATTTTGACGTAACACGATCTCGACTTGTTTTTATTTAGACTCTTGTATTGAATCCCTTTTTTATTTTTTCGTTATAAAATTAGTCTTTTTTTCCCCCCAGAAAGTTCTCGAGAGCACCTGGTTTTCAGATGAACTCTTCATAGTAACTGATGAAATGCAGGTTTTCTTCAAATTGCTATTTGTTCGATTTAGTGGCCGGTTGTCATATCGTGCTGTATAGCGGTGGGGTAATGGTGTGGTAATGGTGGGATAAAGGGGTATGGTGGTGTAATGGTGGTGTAATGGTGGCATGGTGGCGTAAGGGTAGGGGTAATAGGGTAATGGTGGGGTAATGGAAATAGGGTATAAGGGGGTAATGGGGGGTGGGGTAAAGGGTAATGGTGGGGTAATGGGGTGGGGTAAAGGGGTAATGGTGGGGTAATGGTGGGGTAATGGTGGGTAAGGGTAATGGGTAATTTTTTGGGGTAATGGTAATGGGGTAAATCCCGGGTAATGGTTGGGTAAAGGGGTAATGGTGGATGGGGGTTAAAGGGGTAAATGGTGGGGTAATGGTGGGGTAAAGGGTGGGGTAAAGGGGTAATGGGGGGTAATGGTGGGGTAATGGTGGGGTAAAGGGGTAATGGTGGGGTAAATGGTGGTGGTAAATGGGGTAAAGGGGGGTGGGATGGGGTAATGGTGGGGTAATGGTGGGGTAAAGGGGTAATGGTGTAATGGTCGGGTAATGGGGTAATGGTGGGCTAATGGGGTAATAGTGGGGTAAAGGGTTAATGGTGGGGTAATGGTGGGGTAAAGGGTTAATGGTGGGGTAATGGTGTGGTAAAGGGGTAATGGTGGGGTAATGGTGGAGTAAAGGAGTAATGGTGTGGTAATGGTGGAGTAAAGCGGTAATGGTGGAGTAATGGGAGTAATGGTGGGGTAAAGTGGTAATGGTGGAGTAAAGGGGTAATGGGAGTAATGGTGGGGTAAAGTGGTAATGGTGGGGTAAAGTGGTAATGGTGGAGTAAAGGGGTAATGGGAGTAATGGTGGGGTAAAGGGGTATTTGTGATTTGGTTCCCTTAGAGGACGTGTCTCGGCGAATGGCGCGATAGCAGGGTTTGTCGTTTATGCATTACGGCCCCTGTCCTTGCTGTCAATCCCTTCGTTCCTGTCCGGCTCCTGTCTTCCTTTCACACGGACTGGACGAGTGATGAACCCTAGCTATCATTTCCGACCCGCGCTGTCGCGCCGCGGCGTTTCTCCGACAGGATAAAGAACGACGGCGTTCCTCGCGATGAGGTGAGACGAGGCAGGCCTTCGAAAGCGTCGAGGAAAGTTCACGTTTGGTGAAGATGGAAGGCGTTTACTTTGGATTAAGAAAGCGCGTGTCAAGACGCGCCGGGGTTTCGCGATGCCTGGGAGCAGCAGGGAGGCTGATTATTTTTCATCGGCAGCGTGACAGAGGGGAACGGGGCTTCAGTCAGGGAACGGAATGGAGGACGTTTTGCTCGGTGGTCCCGCTGAGACGCGGCGGTACAGCTTTGGCATCGCGGCGCCTCGGTAGGGGAGACGTGTAAAACATGCTACTGATTCAGTTCCGCTTTGAAGTCGGTTCAAAATCGGGAAATTTGGACGTGGGGATCGTCTCCATGTTGTTTTGTTCAGACGAGGGCCGGTGACTAGAGCGAAAAATAGACCGGCCAAAATTCCAGCCCCTAGGGCTTTCACAATGCTTTATTTTTATTCGCTCCCAACGGACCACTTTTACAGCGATATACGTGCAAGACACGATACTCTATTCTACGGTAAAGGTTTGTAAGGAAAAGAAAAATAATAAAAACATCCTTTTTCACCGCATTTCTGTGAAATCGTGTAAATTCACAGCACATGTTGGGGTTTTTTTTTTTGCCTTTAAAAAAAATGATCATTATGGAAAGACATTCTGCCTGGAAAATCATATGGGAATTATAACGAAATGTCAAGTAAGATAACGAAGCTGCCAATTTAAAGACTCTGCACTCAGCTTCTAGATTCGGTTATTGTGTCCTATTTATTTATTTTTCTTTCTGGAACACACACACAAAAAAAACAAAGAACAAAATATCATTTTATATTTTAAATATAATCTAATATTTAATTTAATATAATCATTATTCAAAGGCTGAATGTTTTCCCGAATTAATTATTTAGTTACTCTATTTATTTAATTAATTTATTTATTTAGTAACTTTATTCATTTAAATATTTATTTAGTAACTTTATCATATTTATTTATTAACTTTCAATTTTTTTCAAATTTCAAATTAATTTTCAAAGTTTTCAATCATCTTTATCTGTTTAGATTTTTTGTTGTTTTTAAAAAAAATGTAATACTACTGTAAATATATATATATATATATATATATATATATAAATTCCTTTGACTTTTTGATTTTTGTTTTTACCTTTTTTTGTTTGAATCTTTTTTGTTTGAATTCTTTCCCCGAGCACGTTTTTAATACATTAACATTTCTCGTTAATGACTTTTATTGTGGCGTTTGTTTATCGTATCGTATATTTGTTTGATTCTCATATTTTTCCTTATTATGACCACAGATTAAAGTGGATGGCTTGATGGGATAGATTGTGGAAATTCAGCTCTTCTTTAATTCGCTATTTATTCAATTATCCCACTGAAAAAACATTTTTTTTTTCTTTTTTTATATCTTTTTAAAAAGGATTTTAAACGGAGGACCCTTTTTTTAACGCCTTAATCCCCCGCCTATTATCCCCCCCCCCCCCCCCCCCCCACAACACCCCCAGTATTTCACCTCTGTTACATTAGAAGGTTAATGCTTGATTAATGCATTATTTTACGACCGGGGAAAAAAAAAGAAAAAGAAAAAGAAAAGAAACGCCTTCAGATTCATTGCATGGCAAAGAAAAATCGCAGAAATTTGCCTGAGGCGGAATTTTTTTTTTGACACTCTTATAAAGTAGTTTGTTGTCCTTGTAGAGGTTTTGTGCGAAATTGAGTTACTCACATTTTGCTCCCCTGAATTTGTACAATTTAGAAACAATGTTTTTAATGATATGAACACAATTAAATTCATTTACTCGATCGATCTATTGCGTAAAATATGTGCGATATATATATATATAATATATATATATATATATACTTATTATAGCCACTGAGCCACAACAGCCACTGCCCAAGACTTAGGATAAATAAATAAATAGATAAATAATAAATGAATGACTGAATAAATAAATAAAATTAATATTGTACTATTTATGAAATTATATATGTCGTGGAGGAAGTATAAATCACCTTATTAAATTTTTTTTTTTTTCCCAATGTTATAACAAACTTGCCCTTTTGAAAAAATATTGCTATAGCTGTATATATATATATATATATATATATATATAATATAATATCTATATATCTATAGATATATAGATAGATAGATAGATAGATAGAGATATAAGATAGATAGATAGCGGGGCACGGTGGTTTAGTGGTTAGCAAGTTCGCCTCACACTGCCAGGATCCAGGTTCGATCCCCTCATCCCCTCTCGGCCATGTGTGTGTGGACTTTGTGCATGTTTTGTTCTCTCCCCCTTCTCCCTCCTTGCTCCCTGTCATCTCCTGCTGCGGTTGAGTTTGTTCTCCCATGGCGTTTCCCCTAGGCCTTAGGCGGTTTTTTCTCCGGGTTCTCCGTTCTCCGTTCTGTTCTTCACGGTTTTTCCGTTCCTCCTCCCGGTCCAAAAAGCATGCACGGTAGGTTGATTGGCACCTTGGAAAATTGTCCCTAGTGTGTGAATGTGTGAATGTGAGTGTGTGTGTCATTTGTTGGCATTCCATCTAGGGTGTATCCTGCCTTAATGCCCATAGACATCTGAGATAGGCACAGACTCCCCGTGACCCAAGGGAAGATCGGATAAAGCGGTAGAAGATGAATGGAATGGAATATATATATATATATATATATATATATATATACATATATATAATATATATCATTCCACTTGTCAGACACGTTTTATGTCGGCGTAATAAATTCGGTAGTCGTGCGCTTCAGTTTTCCATCACGGGCACAGGATCTCGGTGCCTCTGGCTACGCGTCATGACAGGTCCCCCCCCCCCCCCCCCCCCCCCCCCCCCCCCCCCCCCCCCCCCACCCCCTATCGTAATTGCAGGTTAGCGCGATTTAATTACCGGCAAGCTCAACTTTAGCTTGATTTCCCCACTTTTCCTCGCGAAAGATTTACGCGACGTTGGGATGCCGTCACGTTCGGCAGATGTGCCAGAAGCTCCCGTATGAACGGCCCAGGATTCTTCACTTTTCGAGTTAATGGATTATGACACAGCGTTGATGTTCCTCCATATGGCAAGAACCCATGCCGTTTTTAATTCAAAGCTAAGCGTTCATCATTGCGGTGGCGCCGCACGCATTCTTCCCGTGGTAATTAACTCCAAAACGGTAATGGATTTATCTTGCTTTTATTGTCGCTAATCCTTCCCATTTTCGGCTCCGCACTGGAATTCGAAACGTTTCCTTACACTTTGTTTAATCCAGTTAATATGTATGCGTAGTTATTTTTCTAGCTACACGGATGGATGGATGGATGGATGTCTTGTATTTCCATCTGGATGGTTTTTTTTTTTTTCGTCTAAAATCCTGCAGATTTCAATCTGCTTGTTTGCTAACCATTAGCTAGCTACTGTAGCTGGCTTGGTGGGGAATTTTTTTCGTCCGTAAACGAAAAAAAAAAAAAAATTCGTCTGTAAACGTGGTTTTGGCCAGTTTAGGAGATTTCTGGTCGTTTCGCCTGCTAAGTAACATTTTTAATGTTTTTCGAAGTAAATTTTAACCCCTTCGCTAGTCTACAGTAATGTTAAAGTGTGTTAATGTTAAAGCTGGGCGATATGTCATAGAAATCGAATCGACGATTTTTTTTTTTTTTTTATTAGACGATTTTTGGATAGTGTGGGAAAATTTAAAAAAAAAAAGATTTTGGGAAATTTGTCCGGGAAAAATGTCGTATCTCGCATGTGTAACGCGTGAGCACTACGGAAGCTCGCTGTTCCAAACATA